>OY294044.1:7004522-7297185 GCA_958510825.1 Brachypterus glaber | reverse complement strand
CGGTATGCGTATTCTACAGAGAAGAGTTTTTAGTTCGTTGATACCTACCTAAAACTTCATAAATTGCCGGAAAGGTTCTGGTAAACATTTCAGCCTCCTTTTCAAATATGCGCAGATTTTTAGCGATGTCTTGTTTGACACCGCCATCTTCATTTCCACATTTTACAATAACCGAGATGACATCTTTTTTGCCTCTGTAACACAAAATTCAAATTCATAAATTTAACTTAACCCATTTAGGACTGAACCATGCATTTATTGTTTAATATACAGTATTCGGCCTAAACTCAGTTATGACTCATCAGCGTTGAAAATAAACACAGAAACATAGGCTTACGGAATCATTTTGCCGAATTATGAGCGAAATTTTTATAAATCGAAACATTTGACGACTAATTTGTTACCTACAACAATATTAACTCAGCGGATTTAGGGGGGGGGCATGGGGGCCATGCTATACATACGTATATATATATATATATATATATATATATATATATATATATATATATATATATATATATATATATATCGGTGTTTTTTAAAGAAAAAAAAACGACATTCGATTTTTATCTTTTAAGAATACGAAAGTTTTTAATTTTTATTTGTTGATAACTTTTTTCCGACCTTACTCGTTTAAATGGAATCATTAAAAGATAAAAAGAAATAAAAATGTAAATATTTAAAACCTCGCCTCAGCGCTAGAGTCGGCGCGGCGCCTATGCGAGTACTGGAAATTCGCCGACTACTGATAATATATGAAATATTTATCAGATGAAAAAAAAAATATTACTTTAATATTTTTTTCAATAGGAAAAACAAAGTTAAGAAATTTAAACTTTTTTATAATTTTATGAATAAATATAACAAGAATATCACTATGCAATGGAGATTTCTCCCGTTAGATTAGACAGGGACAAAAGTTCTACCCAAAAAGGATAGAAGACATACATACACTCCCACTTCCACCCAACCAAACAAATTCTGTATTTGTTCTTTGTTGAACAAATACAATATTTGCTTGGCCGGGCGTAAAGTGTATTTTTATTAAAGAAATTACTGGCGCCATCTAAATTTTAGTAGAATTATCTTATTCTACAGATTCACATTAGCTATGTGCGTTCGTGCCGCTTACTCCTACACTTTCCGGCCAACCAAATAAATACTGAATTTGTTGTATAAAAAACAAATACACTATTTATTTGGTTGGCAGGAAAGTGTAGCACAAATGAGATAGAGATAGGGTAGACGTCTTTTGTTTCATAATTCTAGTTGTAGAGAGCTCCATTAGGAAGTAAAAAATTTAAATCATTATTAAAGAAAAAATTAACACAACGCGTTACTAATTCTATTTTGGTTGAACATTAATGATTTTGAAATTTGTTGCAGTTTGCAGTTAACACATGGTACATGTGAATAGGCCTGAATTAACACGAACAAACTATGGTCAATTTTTTCAAGCAAGATAGTAGATTAAAAATCGCACAGTAAATATTTTTACAACAGGTTCGAATAGTATATGTTTGTCTATAGAATATAGTTATGTTTTATAAAATAAACTACGCAGTATATGCGGACATCCAATATTCGAATCTGTTTTCAAAATCTTCACTGTGCGATTTTTAATTTACTATAGGTATTGTTTGAAAAAATAGACAATAGCTTAAGACGCTATCATGTTGATCGGTCGACATGGAAACAAGTGTTTTGGCCAATAATTATAATTATACACATTTTTATAGCTATTCAAGCTACTTGATTTTTTATGAAATAGTTACGCGTGCGGAAATGGCCTTCTTTCCGCACGTATATGAGTGCGGAAAGAGACATCTTTCTGCACGCTTGTAGAAAATAGCTATTTTTCTAACAAATGCGGAAAGTGACTCTTTTCCTAACGAATGCGGAAAGTGCCACTAGCTTATTTTCCGCACTGGTGCGGAAAATAAGCTAGTTTTCCACACTGGTGCGGAAAAGTGGCACTTTGTACACGTAAATTCGTGAGTAAAAGTGCACTTTTTCGCACTTATGAAAAAATTACAAATTTCCGAATGCAAATGCGTGCGGAAAATGCTACTTTCAGCACGATAGCAAAAAAAATGTTGAAAAAAAAAATTTTGAAAAAATTTTTTTTTATGAATTTTTTTTTTTTTATTTTTTTTTTTTTTATTTATTTGTTTATGTCAAAAAAGTTTCTCCACGGCGGGGAATCGAACCCCGGTCTCCCGCGTGACAGGCGGGGATACTCACCACTATACTACCGAGGACTTGAAACACATTAATAAATCCAAAAATATTAAGTCACAATGAGTGCGGAAAAGTGCAGGCGCGTAGATAGGATTTTTCTTGGGGGGGGGGGGAGGGGTAGAATTTTTATTAAATTTGGCGCCCCAACCAACAGAAAAAAACACCCCTCGAAAAAAAAGCTTTGTCCCTGAGCATTTCTAAATTTGGCGCCCCTACAAAAAAATACCCTACGAAAAAAAGCTTTGTCTCTGGGCGTGCGTTTCTACAAAATTTGGCGCCCCTACCAAAACAAAAAAAAAAAACACAAAACACCCACTGAAAAAAAAGTTTGTCCAGCATTTCTAAAAAAAAATTGGCGCCCCTCCCTAAACAAAAAAAAGCTTTGTCTGAGCATTTCTAAACAAAATTGGCGCCCCTTAGGGACGCCCCTACCTACCAATACAAAAAAGATACCCGGCGCCCACAAAGAAGTTTGGGACAAAAAACTGATAAGACCCTCCCGTTTCGCACACTCCTGCCCAGAAAGCACAAAGATGACTTAAAGAGATCTTAAAGTTGTCGTTGCTCGTCATTCAAGACGTCTTAAGAACGTCGGTTTTTGCCGTATATGCATCTTAAAGACGTCTTAACGACGTCGTATGTTACAAAAGTTAACGTCTTTAAGACATCTTTTTTAAGACGCCTTGCACAGGCGACTTCCCTGGTAGCAAAATAACATGACATTCACGTGAAAGTCACGTTAATATATGACATGTGATGTTAAGATTGTAGTCTCATTTAACAAGAATGTAGCATGGTGGGGATGTCCTAAGTCCGCCCCTAATAACATCACACAATGACATCCCGAAAATAACGTGTTTGTGACATCATAAATCCACATTCCTGTTATATCTAATATCTTATGGATGCCGTTACTGGTACTTTAATATTTAAATAATATTCTAGGATATTAGCTTTTTCTAAATTAAAACCATTAAAAACGCTATAACCCTATAAAAAATCGGATTTAAAATCAATCAGTAATTGAAACAATCACAGATTGAAACAGATAGATTCTAAATACGAAATTGCAGATTAAGCGGAGAATATATTCCTTTAATCCGTGTCCGTGATCTTGAGAAGCCCGGCAGAGCCCCCTATCCATTGGAAATCGTATAATGTGTATACAATTTCCTTATAATAATTTACTCTATCAACATCATCTTATATCGATTTTTTTGCTTCGAACGTCGGTGAGAAGCAAAATAACATGACATTCACGTGAAAGCCACGTTAATATGTGACATGCGATATATTCACAGCGTTGCTAAATATTTGTTATTAAATAACATGGTTGTCACGTCACACGTATTACGTTGCAAATGTGATGTTAAATACATGTTATTTTTCAATATTATGTGATGTTATGATTTAGTTTAAAAATACACCCAAAAGTGATGTTAATTTCTTGTGATATAACATCCCTTGCTACCTGGGTTTACAACATAATACCCCTCCCATTTACGTTGCTAGGTACGGTCGTGTTGATACAAAACGCGTAATAAGAATTAGAATGAGAGGTAATTTGTTTGTCAAAAAAAAAGATATTATAAACAATTTTTTTTGAATTTTTTTTTTATTTTTTTTTTGAAAAAATATTTTTTGATTTTTTCTTTTATTTTTTTTTTGTTTTTCGTAAAAAGAAAATTAAAAAAAAAATGAAAAAAAAAATAATTTTTTTGTTTTTCAAAACAAGATCTTTAA
This sequence comes from Brachypterus glaber, assembly GCA_958510825.1. Classification (NCBI taxonomy): domain Eukaryota; kingdom Metazoa; phylum Arthropoda; class Insecta; order Coleoptera; family Kateretidae; genus Brachypterus; species Brachypterus glaber. The sequence continues at coordinate 7,293,198 of OY294044.1, read as the reverse complement.
AAAAAATGGTAATTTTTTTTAATAGTTGATTGTGGTTAATTTTTTTTAGCGATGAGTATCGAAGTTAGGACGTCTTGTACCGATACTTAAAAGACATCTTATAGTCATCATAATCAGATATCTTTTAAACATCCCTAAAAAGAAGTCCATAACATATTCTTTTTATGTCTTTAGGCGTCCAGACATAATTAAGATCTAAAAAAGACGTCTTTAAGATATCATGTGCTGTCTGGGTGGTGGCAAGCGAACCCTGTTTGCAGCTTAAACTAACTGAGAACCACAGAACACCCACTGCTGAGAACTTTTCTCATCAGAGATATCAACAGATAAAACTTTACTTCTACGTTCTTACAGGGGCGGATTTATTTGATTTTAAGGGGGGGGGGGGGCATCCATAAGGAAAAAAATTGCGCTCTCACCAAAAATACAATTTTGAAGGTATTTCTATGCTAATATATCTCGCTGGGGGGAGGGCATGGCCCCCATTCCTCCCCCCCTAAATCCGCCCATGCGTTCTTGCTCTACGTATATTTTCTTACGTTTTTGGGTTAACAAAAGTTACCGAACTCCTGAAAAGATCACTAGTGTAATTTTCTCCAGCAGCTACGGCATCCTGGGACGTAAATTGGATAACTTGGATGTCCTGGTTGTTGTAGAATGTGCGAAGTGACTTCTCGAATAAGTCTTTAGAAATCCATTCCGGCACTTTCATGGTTAAGAATTAGGGGAAGTGGAAAGTGGTAGTCTTCCTCCTAAATCAAATAAATATTTTATAATTACAATATACAAAACAAATTTTGGGTTCTGGTTACCTATGGGCTTCAATATTTTGGATGTTACTTAAACTTATACAGTGCATTACAAAAGTGAACTTTTGAACGAGGTAAAATCCCAGACAGCACAAAGATGACTTAAAGAAATCTTAAAGATGTCGTAGCTTGTCATTCAAAACGTCTTAAGAACGTCGGTTTTCGCCGTATATGCATCTTAAAGACGTCTTAACGACGTCGTATGTTACAAAAGGTAACGTCTTTAAGACATCTTTTTTAAGACGCCTTGCACAGGCGACTTTACGACATAATACCCCCTCCCATTTACGTTGCTAGGTACGGTCGTGTTTATATAAAAAGCGTAATAAGAATTAGAATGAGAGGTAATTTGTTTGGACTTAACAAAAATGAGATTTTTTTTTGTTTTTTTTTTTGAAAATTTCTTTTTATATTTTTTTTTTAATTTTTTCGTTTTTAGTAAAAAGAAAATTAACAAAAACAAAATGAAAAAAAAAAATATTTTTTTTTGTTTTTCAAAAAAGATCTCTAAAAAAATGGTAATAGTTGATTGTGGTTAATTTTTTAGCGATGAGTATCGAAGTTAAGACGTCTGGTACCGATACTTAAAAGACATCTTATAGACATCATAATCAGATATCTTTTAAACATCCCTAAAAAGAAGTCCATAAAATATCCTTTTTATGTCTTTAGGCATAATTAAGATCTAAAAAAGACATCTTTAAGATATCATGTGCTGTCTGGGATATACTGTGCGGTCAAAAAGTCACCCCTCCTCTTAAATGTTGAACCAGTTGAGATATCGACTTCAAATTTGGAACACTTAAATAAGACAACTTAAACTATCTTTTGCCATATATTTGATATTTGTAGTTTTTAAATTGTGGTCAGGTGGCAAAGGGGGGTATTTTTTATATAGAACGGGGGTTCGTGTGTTACATCATTTTAAAGCATATAAAATTCTCTATTAGACCATATATTTTTTTATTTTTTAAACGGTTGTTTTAAGGTTTTTTTACTAAAAAATACGAGACCTTTTTTTCTTTTATTTATCAAAATTTCCGTCATTTTATTTATGTTTTCTTAATTCAACAATCTCTCCAGCTTTCCTGAACCTTACGAAAGTAAGGTTTCCCAAAGCTATCTTCCTAACTTAAAGCTTGAGGTGGCGCCACATACTCTTTTCTACCACTAAAAAAAGTTTTAAAGTTTATATACTGATTAAAAATTGATGACTTTATAGTCTTTTTCTGGAATAACGTAAACTGAACAGCACTGTTTAGTCGCTAATTATTCTGCTAATTTGATGTATATCATCTGATTAGTAAAGATTCTCCATGCCTGTGGAAATTTCCTTTCACTGAACAAGAGCAGATATGTGGAGGGACTAATGGCAAGAAATGTTCTATCCTGTCATAGGATCTCATATTTTAATATTTCCCTCTCTAAAATTAACCCACTCCGCCTCCAGCCCTTGTGGTTTAATTTTCTTATAGGCAAAATCCTAGTTTCCTTTTTCATACCATAAATCACTATTAATTGGAGAGGTATATAAATTATTAGACCCAAACTATTAAAAAACGATGAAAAATCGGTGGTAATTCTTTTTGTAACCTGTTTATTAAATTTTAAATAAGCTTATGATAACCTTCTGTTAAGCTTACTCTAGAGATTACCTTACGAAACTTACAAAACAAAGATGCAAGCTTTAAAAAGTCTTATACAAGGTCTATACGAGCTTACCGCAAGTGATGTCGAAATTCTATTATGAATGTTGAGAAGTGGTATATAATTCGGTTATAGCCGAGCAGTTGATTATAACTTTTATTATAACTTACTCAGTTAGGTTGGCCATACAATCTTCTATCGTATTTAAAGTATACCCGAGCGGAGAATATACTTAACCACTTATCACTTTATTCGGGAGCGGGTATTCTAGGAGACGGCGCATTGGAAACAGATAAAACGATTTCTTCTTAACTTAAGAATAATATATTAAATAAATGTGAATAAATTCTTCAAGAACATGAAAGATCAATTCTTACTTCTAAGTCCTATTTTTATGCAAAGTCCATTAAATACTTCTATGTTTGAAATCCCAGCTATTCGCAATAATTTTCTAATCCCAATTTATTGTCCACATTTTTCTTAGTATAAATATTAGAACTGGTTCGTATAAGTCATTTAAAGTTAATTAATATTCGTCAAAATTTCTATCAGTGTTCATACTATCAATATTTAGTTTAAAAACTATTTTTAATTCAAGAATAAATCTCAAAATTAATTCTCACAGAAACTCCATTTTCACTTTTGAAATTGACGTAGCGACACTCTAAATAAAACTGAATAATTATGAATCTTTTCATGAGTTTATATACCCAATAAGAAGGTCACTAGTTAAATTTATTTGACAATGCTTTTAGCGCAAAATATCTACAAAGATACCGCGCCTATTTAATTACCCCGACAAAAGAGTTTCAGTCTCATCAATTTGCAAGCTAATTGCTATTTCTGAAATCTGAAACGATCATTTTGACCATAAATTAAATTTGTATAAACAATTAAGATTACTAGACAACTTTTAAGTTATACCGACAAGAATTACCGAGGAGGGGTCCGATCCAATGTAGAACAAACCGAACTCTGCCGCTTCGTGAAGCCCCACCACATTTGCGCTCCTATTAAAGAAATATTATTTTAAAAATCCCAACACCATATAAAATATGCTTTCTTTCTAACGTACACACCCCAAAGAAAGCTTGAAGTAGGCTTCTCGTAAGGTTATTTTGCTTAGTGGGCACGTGCTCCAAAAGTTAAAATCTCAACGAGTTCAAAAGTTAAGAGGGGCAGGTGACTTTTGAACCGCACTGTATACAATTTATTTAATCTAGGGAGTGGTGAAATTGGCACCGGTTTATTTTTTATTTTTTATTTTTTAGAGAAGTCGGTTCATTTTTTTTGCGAAATATTTTTTAATAACATTTAAGGACCGTTTGCTTATATTGTGTGCTTACCGTATAAAAACAAATTTTTCTTCTACTCCTTGTTCTACAATTAGCGGTTTCAGTAAGGAAAACTATACTGAAAATAATTGTTAACACAACAAACACTTTGACCAACCCCATTAGAAAAAACAGCTATCGGAGAAAAAGTCACATTAGTTAGTTAATTAGGACATGTAAGGAGCAGTGTCGGACTGGCTATGCTCATAACTCGGAAACTAACCATTTTGAGGCACATGTTTATATAAACTTTTTTACTCAAAACAAATCATTATACAGCCTGTTCCAGAACAGAAATTTGAGGGTATATTTATATTAAAACCCCTCTGGAAAATATGAAAAAAATGTCATAAAAAAATCCATCTTCGTTCAATTCAAAAATAAGAACGCTTTAAGTGGAACAATACTGTTGCTGATTATTTTATTATTTATCCAATACATACAGATAATAAGATAATTGCCAGCTTTATTTTAAATAGATAAACTCAATAATAACCCCCGCGTGGCTTTTACTTTATTGAGGGGATAATTATAAATAACTATTATGGTACTAGTGGGTAAAGTAAGATATTGCCCATGAGAAAATTAACCTGCGAGGCGTCAGCCAAGCAGGTTAATTTTCGAGAGGGCAATATTGGTTTACCCATGAGTGCCATACAAGGTTTTATCCAGTAAATAGCTTAGGAATTCATATTTTTATTAAAAATTTTAATGACATTTGCAAGAAAATAATTTTACAAGCGACAGTTGAGTGGGTAAAATAAATAATTATCCACTCAATAAAGTAAAAGCCACGCGGGGGTTATTATTGAGTTTATCTATTTAAAATAAAGCTGGTAATTGTCTTATTATCTGTATGTATTGAATAAATTATCTTTAAAAGTTGAATTTGTAGCTATGGAAGCAAATTTAATTATTGCAGGTACATATTCTGTAGGTTGACATGGTGATTAATGTGACATAAATATTTATTAATGTCAAAAATGGATGGAGTGACCCTATAAAAATAGAATATTTGATAGCCTCTGTTATGTCGGTTTTGTCAAAATATAATAACCTAAAAAGATTATAAAGTTGAAAGTCTCAAACAATGCACGCGTCAACAATTAAAATGCAGCCATAGTTACTAATAAGTAGGGAAAATAGCTTCCTTTTTAAGTAGTATTGAAGGTGGTGTTTTTTTTTGAATTTTTTTTCATATTTTCCAGGGTTTTTAATATACCCTTAAATTTCTCTACGCGAATTCTGGAACAGACTGAATAAGAAAACAATTTAAACAGTGAAAATAAGGGATTTTTTGACCAATTTTGTAGAATATCTTAATTTTTATTTTCATTTGTTTCTAAATTATTTAAAAGCAAAATTGGCAAAACTCATTTTTTAATCAAGTCTGCTTTTGTAACTTGTTGAGATATTTAAAAATTGTAAAATAATTTAAAATTAGCTTAACGACATCCCATCGGTGCAAGAACTTTGGTTTTAAAGTTGATCCAAGCCTGCCGTGTGAAACAAGCCTCAAAAAACGGAACTTGTCGTCTCGATTGTCGAGTAGGTTGATTTTGTATTGATAATTTCTGGATTATTAACTTCTTGTCCGTCTCGCACGGGTCTCGACTACATGACTCTCGTCTTGTGAAACCATACATAGAAAAAACGGATTCCTTGAACCAAGGAGACGTGTCTTTGGATATGTTCAAAGCCATATTCTCTTGTTTCAAGGCTGGCATTTTCTTGAACCAAAGTCAATGTTCTTGAATAAAGAGCGCGGATTTTTATTCCAAAACCCGTGCTCTTCATTCAAGGACATTGACTTTAGTTTAAGAAAATGCCAGCCTTGAAACAAGAGAATACGGCTTTGAACATATACAAAGACACGTGTCCTTGGTTCAAGGAATCCGTTTTTTCTATGTAGTATAAAGTAACTAAGGTTAGTATTAAAAAAATGTTTTAATACTTAATGTTCAAATACACAAGTATTAAAAAAAGGTTTTTTTCAAAAAACTTTTTTTAAATCCCGTTTTTCACTTAAAAATGCTTAATTCTCTTTTACATTTTATTAAACCGCACATACAAAATTAATACACATAAAAAATTAATTTTAATTTTTTTATTTGGTTTACCTGTCTTGATCACAGAAGCAGAACTAACTATTGTTTTTTTGGTGGACATATTATTTATATTTAATTTTATGAAATTTGCGTGATTCAAATTGCTGTTTAATTATTGTTTTTAGTAAACTTTTCGTTATGGAATTTTGAAATGCGCGTATCATAGGAATTGATTGACACAAATAGTCGGAGACCATTTTCATTTCATTATTTTTTCCCGGCTGTATTATGTATATATATATACCATATATAAGGTAACGCTAATTTTGATCATTTTGGACCCCCACCTCCCTGTAACGCTATTTTCCTATACCATTAACATGGGCGTAAAAGTCCAAAATAACCCCCCCCCCCTAGGTGCGTTACTTGAACGTTCCCACATTAGATTAGTGAAATTTCTATGTTTAGTCTCAAACGTTATACAAAAACGTTATAAAATACATAAATCTAACGTTAATTTCCTAACTAAATTCTAACCTTTTTCTAACCTTATTCTAACTTTAAATATTTTTTAAATTTCCATTATTAATACGTAAACTATAGTATAAAATACTCATTTCAGACAGCTATGTGCCTAGGTTTGATAATTATTTATTATTTCTATAAGTTTAAAAAAATATTCCCCAAAAGTAAAAATTATAGTAAGTCTGGCAACGCTGTACTATAATTGAAAAAATATTTTAAGATTCTGAATGTATACATAAATATTAACTAACTAAATATTTTCTGAGAGGTAAACGTATTTATCGAAGTATAACAGGATATTACACGAAAAATATTTAGGGCCACCTAAAAAGATGGCTGTCTGAAATGAGTATTTTCTACTATAGCTTACGTATTAATAATGAAAATTTAAAAAATTAGAATTTAGTTGGGAAACTACCCTGCTGAAAATGACGGGTCTGGGCGGGTATAAATGGTGCATAAACCGGACTTGAGCGGATGAAATTCACCCGCTCAATCCGGTCTATGCAACATTTATACCAGCGCAGACCCGTCATTTTCAATAGGGTAACGTTAGATTTATGTATTCAAACCTTAGTTTTTAAGATTAGATTTATATATCTATAACGTTTTTTGTCAAATGTTAGTTTTTAAGGTTAGATTTATATATTTTATAATGTTTTTGTATAACGTTTGAGACTAAACATAAAAATGTCACTAATCTAATGTTATGTTAAGTTATATTTATGTACTTTTCTACCAGGGAATCTAAATGTAATGTGTTTGACTCGGTAAGTTAAAAATAGATTTTTAGGGTACCTTATTTTACCACCTTTTTGGGGCTTCCAGCACTCAAAGGAACCGGAACCAGAACCTGAAGATAGCTTTATTTGAATGTACTTTAAGACATATATAAAATACAGCCGGGAAAAAATAATGAAATGAAAATGCTCACCAGTTCTTAGATTAAAATAATAATTTGATCAGATTGATTAAATAATTTGATGATTTGCATAGGTAATAGTTTTCAATAAATTGTATATTATTATTAAAATTTTCTGTAAGTACCAACTATCTGGTTAAATATGCCACGTTTATTGTCAGGGACTTTTTACAATACTGTTGTTATTATCAGTACCCGGCATATTTCCAGTTGTAGTCCAGTCTTCAGCTCAATAAAAGAGACTTTACCTGTAAATAATTCAGGGAGTTTTGATTTTCGGTTTATTGGGTAGGGTTAATGGCCGCAAATAAAAACCCAATTTTGCGACTCGATTTGGAACTGTTATTTTTTTAACGTGTTTTTCACAAAAACAGATTTTTTAAATATCTCTTAAACGTTACACTATATGTTTTTAGATTTTTATTTTTATTTTTGTTTTCGAAAAACCACAATTGTTCTTTAGGTTAGGTCAGTTAGGAATGTCCCTTAGAACATTTTGGGTGAAAATTAAAAATATCTATCTAGCACTTTCTTTTTAATTTACGTAAAATTATTTTTTTTTAATAATTCACACATTTGTGCCCCATTATCTCGCGTAAACCGATTTTCGGTTGAACCACCATTGTATTAAGCATAAAAAAAACTTCCTAACCGAGTCATAAAGAAAAATCTAAAACCCTACAGTGTAACGTTTAAGGCGGTGCCGTGAATTAGCTATAAGTCGTACAAAAAAATATATGACACAAAAAATATTGGAGATTTGGTCCTCTTTATTTTCATATCAACAGTTTTTTGTTCTAGGATTCACCGATCTTGAGATATTTTAGTCCGTTTTTTGTGAAATACGTTGAAGTTCCAAATCGAGTTCAAGGTCGCAAAATTGTTTATTTGCAGCCTTAAACCCTACCCAATAAAACAAAAACAAAAACAAAAAGTCCCGCGAGCGCGGAATGACTATTCCATACGTGTTGTAGACTATACTTTTTCTTCGACTGCAAATATGAAACACTGTATGGCTTTAAACTGCGGACAAGGTTAAAGACAATGTTTTTTGTGACTCGACATTGTAAATGCAACAAAACACATTTTGAAATAAAGCATTTAATGTTATTTAATAATTTTATCAAATAAGTACTTAAAAAAGATTTTTATTTAATTTTAGCACATATTTACAAATTATAATGCAAAAATTGAAGGTTATGTCAGATCGTTGTGACAGATATCACATTTAAATATTTAACAATAGATGGATCAGTTTAAATTTTTTGAACTAAATTGATAAAAAACTGGTCAAATATTCAGAAAAACCAATAAACTTTATGTAATTTTAACGCAAAACTTTAAATTGCATTAAATTATTCAATATTTCATGGTAAAATATATAAAATTTTGCTAATTTTGATATAGTTTTCTTTACTTTTATAAACAAGAGATGGCACTACATGTGCTCATTCTAACACTTGATACGGAATATTCATACCGTATCTAGATGGATTCATTCTGTGTTTGAAAAGTGTGTGTATTTGCTTACATTCTAATGCAGTCGTAAAAAAAATACGTATACGTATAGTAATATAGGCAATACTTCTTGTGACACGTGGTATTTTCGTTCGTAAAACATTTTCGGTCGTGAATCACCGTATATTTTTGTGATAACATAATTTTAATATGCAGAATATATTTGTTTACCATAACGGGAACTTAAAAAACAAAACCATAACAAATTACAGGTGTAAAGTGTTAAATGTAGACTTCCATAGACTCCCACCTTAAATTTTACTTTCTCAGCATAACTGTTTCTGTAATTAATTTTGCATTAAATATTTAAGTCAATTGTTAATTATCTAAAAGTGTTATCGAATATAGCATTTTTATGTGTCAATGAATCTGGAAGTATTTTTAAACGAACATTTATAAGTTTAATTAAACTGTGTAACATATGGTTGCTGATACAAGTGCCCACGCAGTGTTAAATTTCAACATTTTAGAGGAGGTTCGCAAAATCTACTAATTAAAAAAAAAAAACATTGTTGACATGTCTTTTACAATAATTATTTTAGACAATTTAATAAAGGGTTATGAGAGTTTGAATAAGTTTTATAAAAGGTAAGTGCATATTATAATTTTTTGAATTATTCATTAAATCAAGTTTTATTAATACCTACCTGTTATAAGGGAACTTTAAAGTCAATAGGTTTAAGTAATAAATTTAAAGTGACAACATTACAAAAAATTTATTAGGATATAAGGGGCTATGCATTAATTATGTCACTTATTTTTGTCCATTTTTTAACGCCTCGCGTTTCGCACACCCCTGGTCAAAATAAATAGATGAAAATAGCATACGAAGTTATTAAATAAAAGCCCCACTACTTCCAAAGGGGCTTAGCTCCCTTACGACGCCTTTTTATACATACCCTTGCGACCTTCAACTTACTCTGGAAACACTCTGGAAACAGAGTCAGAGTGAAAACATTCTGCTGCCAACGTGTTTCCAGAGTGGTTTTGTGCCATTTTGTCAGAGTTGAATCAGAGTGGTTCCAGGCTTGATTCACAGTAGATCCAAAGTGGGTTTGGACTTTTTTTTTTTTTTAATCAGAGCGTTTTCAGAGTGTTTTCGTTTGGACTTTTTTTTTTTTTTCAAAAAAAAAAAAAGTCCAAACGAAAACACTATGAAAACGCTCTAATTTTACTCTGGGAACGTTATGGATAAAGGGCACAAATACACTCTGGAAATACTCTGGTAACAGCATGATTACAAAATGTTATTAGAATGTTTCCAGAGTTTTTTCAGCGTGATTGTAAAGTCGCAAGGGTAATGTTTTTGTCATATTTTCTGATGTAGAATCACTCCTTAAAATTTCGGACCCTATTTCAAATACACCGTGTAAAGTCACTGGACTAGCTACCTGTAGGTATATTTTTTTTATAATATTTTTTTTGCCAAAAATAAAAAATAAAGAGATAAGAGATCCCCATCGAGTTGAGTATCATATGAAAGGTCTAAAGTCATTTTCCCAAGAATGAGATTAAAATAAATTAAATTTATATGACCCCTGATGATATAGTTATATTTATTAAGACAATAAAACATTTGCACCGATAATAACCACGTCGTCAATAGCAACCATTATATTCTTAATGTAATAACCATTATTTTTGCCACTATTGCAATAACTTATAAATGCTTATATCTACAGCATTTTAATTATAATCAGTAGTCGGCGAATTTCCAGAACTCGCATAGGCGCCGCGTCGACTCTAGAGTTGAGGCGAGGTTTTAAATTTTTACATTTTTATTTCTTTTTATCTAGATTTTTTTAATGATTCCATTTAAACGAGTAAGGTGGGAAAAAAAGTTATCGACAAATAAAAATTAAAAACTTTCGTATTCTTAAAAGATAAAAATCGAATATCGGTTTTTTGTTTGAAAAACACCGATATATATACATATGTATAGTTAATATGTATAGTCAATATTGTTGTGTGTAACAAATTAGTCGTCAAATGTTTCGATTTAGCGAGTTTTATAAAAATTTCCCTCATAATTCGGCAAAATTATTCCGTAAGCCTATGTTTCTGTGTTTATTTTCAACGTTGATGAGTCATAACTGAGTTTACGCCGACTACTGATTATAATTACTTTAATTATTACATTAAATTTCAAAATTACTTTTTTTGACACTAGGTCTGAATAGTTGAAAAAAGAAATTCAATTTTAACTAAGTTGCTGCAGCTTTCACTCTTCACTCCTCAGGTCGCCTGCGTTTAAAAATTCAATATTTAAAATTGTCGGGTCTTTCGGTAGGAATAATAGTTTTTTCAACAGAGATTTCTCGGTTTCTGATATATATATTTTTTAATTCCAGGTGTCAAAATATTCAGTATAGTTTGAAATTTCATCGTGTAGCGTTTGACGCTTCCCGACCGTTTAGAAAATATTAATTAATATTACCAAAGTTTGAGCTCAGTTGTGGGACCGATGATGTCGTCACACAGTGAGTTTTTTAAAATGCAATAGCATTTTATGTAACACTTGTGGGTTGTTCTCGCCCCAGTAACGGCAATTTTGTTTATTAACAAAGCCATTCATAGAAAAATATGCCTCGTCTGAGAAGATTATTGCCAAATTTGTCGATTTCACGACGTACGCAATAATTTAGGCTTTCTCAGACGTCAGCTTCGAGAATTTGGGCCTACATCCTTGAAAAGTTGTATTTACTTAAGAGCTGAATCCAAACGATCACAGATTGCGTCTGGAGTTTGCTGATTGGACCCTTGAGCACTTGGAAGATCATCCTGATTTCGGCCAAAAAATCATCTTCTCAGACGAGGCACATTTTTGGATGAATGGCTTTGTTAACAAACAAAATTGCCGTTATTTGCCGAGAACAACCCACATCATAAAATGCTATTGCATTCTGAAAAACTCACTGTGTGACGGCGTCATCGGACCCACAACTGAGCTAGAACTCTCGTAATATTTTTTAATAATTTCTAATTGGTCGGGAAGCATCAAACTCTGCATGATAAAACTGCAAACTATACTGAATTATTAAAATAGTATATTATATAACTAGTATGGAATAACTATTCCATACGTGTGGTAGACTATACTTTTTCTTCGACTGCAAATATAAAACACTGTATGACTTTAAACTGCGGACAAGGTTAAAAACCATGTTTTTTGTGACTCGACATTGTAAATGCAACAAAACACATATTTTTAAATAAAGCAATTAATGTTATTTAATAATTTTATCAAATCAGTACTTAAAAAATATTTTTATTTAATTTTAGCACAAGGTTATGTCAGATTGTTATGACAGATATCAGGTTTAAATATTTGACAATAGATGAAGCAGTTTTAATTTTTTGAACTAAATTGATAAAAAACTGGTCAAATATTAAGAAAAACTAATAAACTTTATGTAATTTTAACGCAAAACTTTAAATTGCATTAAATTATTCAATATTTCATGGTAAAATACATATATTTTTGCTACAGTTTTCTTTACTTTTATAAACAAGAGATGGCACTACATGTGCTCATTCTAACACTTGATACGGAATATTCATACCGTATCTATAGCTAGAATGGATTCATTCTGTGTTTGAAAAGTCTGTGTATTTGCTTACATTCTAAAGCAGTCGTAGAAAAAAAAACTATCACTCCTATTAAAAGACCCGTTATAAACAAAGACAAAAAAGTTGACAAATTTTGATCCACCCCATTGTCACAATTTCGTCACGTATAATTCAATTTTTTTTTATGGGGCGTCACAATTAGCTAGAACCCCTTCCCCCCTGACATAATTGTTAAACAGCCCTTAAATCAAAACTTTAAAATAATTTGTCTAAAAAGTATCTTTTATGCACTTTTATCCGTTGGCTTTTAAGTGCCTCATATAATAAGAATAATAAATTAATAATAGTACCCAGGTAGCAAAATAACATGACATTCACGTGAAAGTCACGTTAATATGTGACATGTGATGTTAAGATTGTAGTCTCATTTAACAAGAATGTAGCATGGTGGGGATGTCCTAAGTCCGCCCCTTATAACATCACACAATGACATCCCGAAAATAATGTGTTTGTGACATCATAAATCCACATTCCTGTTATATCTAATATCTTATGGATGCCGTTACTGGTATTTTAATATTTAAATAATATTCTAGCTTTTTCTAAATTAAAACCATTAAAAACGCTATAACCCAATAAAAAAATCGGATTTAAAATCAATCAGTAATTAAAACAATCACAGATTGAAACAGATAGATTCTAAATACGAAATTGCAGATTAAGCGGAGAATATATTCCTTTAATCCGTGTCCGTGGTCTTGAGCAGCCCGGCAGAGCCCCCTATCCATTGAAAATCGTATAATGTGTATACAATTTCCTTATAATTATTTACTCTATCATCATCATCTTATATCGATTTTTTTGCTTCGAACGTCGGTGAGAAGCAAAATAACATGACATTCACGTGAAAGCCACGTTAATATGTGACATGCGATATATTCACAGCGTTGCTAAATATTTGTTATTAAATAACATGGTTGTCACATCACACGTGTTACGTTGCAAATGTGATGTTAAATACATGTTATTTTTCAATATTATGTGATGTTATGATTTAGTTTAAAAATACACCCAAAAGTGATGTTAATTTCTTGTAATATAACATCCCTTGCTACCTGGGTACCTATAATAAAAAACTATACATTATATAACTTATATTATAATATATAACTTATAAGTAATGTAATTATAAATGTAATTTTAAAGAGGTAGTAATATAATTAAGGGTTTGTCTGTGAATGGAAACAGAAAAGCACGATATCTGCGTTTGAAAATTTAACTACACTGAAAAAAAAGATCTGGTAGCGTTAACCAGATCAGAAGTCAAATACGGAACAACAATTTTTCTGGTTGCAACCGGTTGCTGCAATTAGAAATCTGGTAATTGCAACATACAGGGTGTCCCAGCTAAAACAAATCAATCGTATTTTGCCCTTATAGTTAGAGCTATCAGAATAAAATTTATTGTTTATTATTCAATTTGATTCAAAAAGTGACCATATGTTATTCTTTGTTGTCATTTTTTGCAATAAAAAACTATAAAGAATTTTTACTTTCGGCTTTAGACCGTGTTGATGGATTTTCAGTTTCCGACGTTTCTTCTCACTGCTAGAGACATCTTTAGGGATTAATCTGAATCTGAGTTTTAGATTAATCCCTGAAAAAGTCTAGCTCAGTTTTAGATTAATCCTTAAAGGTGTCTTTAGCAGTGAAAAGAAACGTCGAAAAGAGAAAATCCATCAACAAGGTCTAAACACAAAAGTGAAAGTTCGTATATCCGAGGCGGCCGTAAAAACCATAGAGAAGGAAAGAGAACCATTAGTCCAGCCTGCGCAAGATTATTTTGTGACAGAACGGGGCAGCGAAATGACGTAACGCAATATATCTGACCTTGCGCAGTACGCATCTCTATCAGCTGTGAAATGCTCTCGGTCGTAAAACAATTCATCACCCTAGTATTCATTTGTCTTATCTCCAAAAATTCCCCAGTAAAAATCTTAAAATGTCCAAAAATAGAGATATGGCAAACCAATACTGGGGTGACGAATTATTAGTAGTTTGTTTATACTGTCAGTACTGTCAGATCTTCGTTTGTTTCTGTTCATTTTTCGACTTCTACTGTGTTTTAATTGTTTTTTTGCTGCATTTGTTTATAACTTTAAACCTAACCTGTATTGTTGCTTTATGAAGAGCAAAGGGTCAATCCCTGGTGTACTCAGAGTAATCCCAAAACCCAAACACACCTCGAAAAATTCTTATAAAATAATTTTAAAAAACTATTTCGACGTTTCTTCGTAGATATTTATTGTTTTTTGTTGAATTTTTTACAATTTTTATTTGACACACAAAACTAAGGTTAAAAATACTCGTCAAAAACAACAATAGTAGTGCGCATAAGCAAGTTTATCTCAGATGCGCTAGGACATTTATCACAGTATTCAGCAACGGCTTTGGAGGTCCTTCCTTGTCTATGGTAAAAACTTAAAATCTAAAATAAAAAATGAGTTTTTCAAGGAGTATTGATTTTTATACAAGGTTTTACAATGACATTCCACAAGAGGTTTTGATTTAAAATTAAAAAAAACATAAATATATTAAGGGTGGCATGATCATATGAGGAGAGTGTTCAAAAATTAAAGAAAAATCAAAATTAACTATTTTGTAGAAAATAAATAGGCAAAAACTTTTATTATATAATTATAATTATTCTGCAAGTCTACATAAAAAGTATATACTGCATGCCACTGGTTTTTATTTTTAACTATCTTCCACCCATTTGACTTCTTTGCAATTTTTACACGTTATAAGTGTATATATATAAATATATATATATATATATATATATATATTTGGTGGGTGTAACTTCAGGGTGTGGTTTTGAAAACCACCCTCAAATATTTATTTATAATTAATATATATTTTTTGGCCTCTAATAGTTGACTTAAAATTCTGATAAAAATATATTTTGTAGTACTAATGAGTAGCTACATTTCCTTTTTTAAATTATTAACTTTAATAGTTTTAATATTAAGACCCCTTCTACGTAAGAGGAGGTTGCGGTTATGGTGAGTCTTGTAGGTAAGGGGCATTACGTAACCAGTATAAAGTAAAATTGAGGCGGGGGCAATTTTACCATACTTACTCTGCTAGACTCTTTATAGGGTTCTATTTAAAAATTAAAAGTTAGTATAAGGGAACGTTCAAGTATTACGTAACGCAAATTTTGATCATTTTGGACCCCCCCCCTGTAACGAGATTTTCCTATACCATTAACATGAGCGTATCACTCCAAAATGACCCCCCCCCTAGGAGCGTTATGTAATACTTGAACGTTCCCTAACTTCCGGTTAGATCGGAAGTGTTTTTTTATTAGCTATGTCGTAATGGGGTTTTTTATGGCACTGAATATGTTGAAATCAATACTTCTTCCCTGATAACACACTTCATCCTAAGAAGGTTTTTTAATCGTTCCCTTGAAAAGGTTCTTAGCTAAATGCTGTAAACATGCTAAGCATGTTCTTAAAAGGTGCACTGCTGTAGTAGCATAAGTGCTTCTACTCTAAACATTCTTAGCATGATTAGAGTATTTTGCTTAGGATATTCCCAAAACATATTCTTAAAATATTCTAATGGGAGTATTTTTAGAATAATGCTATAGTGCACATGCTAAGCATGATTAGAGTATTTTGCTAAGAATATTCCCAAATACATATTCTTAAAATATTCTAATGGGAAATGTTTTTAGAATAGTAATATGGCGTTTATATTATTTTAATTTTATTAGGTTAGAATTACAAATATTCTTAAAATTACTGTTAATAACATAAGTTTTATCCTTAAGTAGTCGAAATGGATGTATTTTTAGACATAAAGTGATTTTATATAGTTTTAAACAAAAAATTAAAATTATTATTTTTGGAAATGATAATTTTTTGCTATTTTTTTCTCTAAATATTGGATTTTTGTGTGGCGCATGATTTTTATGTCTGGTAGAAAGTTTGCTTTCACAGTAAAACTGCATATCGCATATGAATCTTACCTGATGGATGCTATATCTAAAGATTTTCATATACTTTAATTATTAGGTTTATCACAAAGACGTAAAAATTTTCGCCATGTCCAAATTTATGATATCACTCCATAAAAAGGATCGAGTATCATAAAATATATTTAAAAAAAAGAGAAAAACTACATTAATGTAGAAATCTGAAACGCCTACTTACTTTGTTTGCGCATGCGCAATATTCAATATTATTACTTAAATGCATCAAATAAGAATATTTTAAGAAGCATGCCAAGAATATTCTTAAAAGTACATGTACCTACTTCTAAGAACATTCTTAACATGCTTCTTAAAACATTCTTATTTGATACAGAAGCTTATAAGAAGCTTCTTATGAACTCCCAGAATGATTAAAATGGTATCCTTTGCATTTCTTTAATCGTTCTTAGAATATCCTGAGCAAAATAGATATGCTTCTAAGAAGCATGCCGTCCTTCCGGCTATTTATTTTAAGAATCTTCTTAGAAGGCTTTTGTGCTATCAGGGTTGTGACAACCTGTATACCAAAATTTAAGGTAATTATGTTTTTTTTATTTTTTAGAGCTATCATCCACATTACTGGCGATCCAAGTTTCTTTCCCAAAGAAGTTCCTAATATTGAACAAATATAATATTTAATATTAAGTTTTAAACATAATAAATATGTAAATTCTAATTATTAGGTAATTTCTTATTTTACCTTTAAGAGATTGACCTTTGTTGAGGTATTTATTCGTGATTTTAAATGTTGTTGGCGTTAAAAAAAGCAAATCTGTTTTTCTTCAAAAGATTTAATCACATCAAATTTTTGACATAATCCAATAAACCCAAAAGTGTAAAAGGGAACGTTCAAGTATTACGTAACGCAAAATTTGGCCATTTTTATAGTTTCCCGAGACCAAAACCTCTAAAAATTTATAGTTTTTTAGTTACGGTGCTTCAATATCTTGGATTGACTAAAATCACTATTTTATAGTTTTTAGTTCAAAATTATATATCAATGTGATATGTGCTTATCATAAATATTTCGTCGTATCAGAACAACAAGGTTTCAACTAACATTTTTTCAGGGTTTAACTGTTTTGCATTTTTTAATAGAGCTTTTTACTACCTTTTTGCCTGTACTTAAAAAACAAGAATATTATGCACATAGCCCATTTTATTTACAATACAACCATGTTCTATCTGCATTTTTTGAGGGTTTTTAACTGATAATAAAGTTTTATTTGAATTTCTTACTTAAAAATCAGGTACTCCTTAAATGAAAATTAACTTAAGTTACATCGATGTCACTAATGCATAAAAAGTTTGGCCTGTGATTTTTACCAAAATTATGGAGATTTATGAGGAATGCTTGTGCGAAACAACTACTACCCAGTCCGCACAAATTCATGGCAGGTACATGGCAGGTACATAACCACTGTTCTATGTGATGTTGCAGCCATGTTATTTTTATAGTCCATGTACAGTCCTTGGACTTTAACAATTCCGCCTCAAATTATGTATCAGGTACATAACATGTAACATATCAGCTACATACCAGGTACATAACATATTATATAACATTTGCAATATGGATGAGAGGTATCAGCCATGTCGTTTTTATACTCCTTGATATGTAGCAGAAACATACCAAATACATCATAAGTTATCCCTTGCCATATGGATGAGAGGTCTTTAATACATTAAAATTATATGGGTGATATGTAACATGGATGTTATAATGTCCGTTTAAATTCCCCCGGCAAATATAAACTTCCAATTTCGAATAGGTAAATGATACACAAATATGAAATACATATTTGTGTGCCACTTACCTATTCGAAATCTAAAGTCGATATCTACAGGGTCCGGTCGAAGTCTTAATTTCGTTTATTTTGCAAAAATAAAAATATATCTTAAACTGACACTCGGTTGTCCTGCTAGGTATACACACAAAAAAAATTAAAACTACATATTACATATTCTGAATAAAATATATTTTAAAAAAGGTAACTGTACATTTTTTTTAAAAACGTAAAATAAATAAACCTATTCTGGAAAAAAAATATATTTAAAATTAAAAAAAAAAACGTAATAATGCATTTTTCGAGGGGTAAATCTCATACGAACTCGCGTACACCAAATTTTGCATTACCCATGATTTGGCAAGATTTCGCGGGAGTTGGCAAGATTTCGCGGGAGTTGGCAAGATTTCGCAGGATTTTGAAATATTTTGGGGGATTTCGCAAGATTTCTCGCAAAGTCTAAAAAAAAACTAAATAATTTTACATTTTCAAGTATAATATACTTAGTATATATATATTATACGTTTTTGCGTAAATTACACAAAAAAAAAATCATTTAAAATCTCTAAGAATAAAATAAATACAGCGCCACACAAAAAAAATGGATCTTCGAAGGACTCGACTAGTCAATTCCTATATATTTTGAGCCGCTGAATGCGAATCTGAGGTCGAAATTTAAAAGTTTTTAAAAAGACCTCAAAAAACCTAGCGAAAGAGTACAAAAAGGATGTTTTTTTGAGTTTATTTTGAAAATGGGACCCAATTTTTAAACTCCGACTCGGATTAAGCGGCAGACAGACTAGACGAGTCTGTCGGAGATCCAACTTTAGTTTGTGTAACTGTGATATTAATAAAACATTTTTTACAACTTTTTTCACCAATATTACCGCGTCCCACTGAAATATGACATAAGTAGTACTTCTGGTGTACCACACCTATAATATGGATGCTTTTGTTTCGGCAGTTTAAGAGTTACAATATTATGTTAACCTATGCTACTGAGAGTAGCCGGTGAGGGAACGTTCAAGTATTATGTAACGCAAATTGTGCCAAAATTCATACACTTCATACCCCGGCTCTCGCGTTATTATAGATTATAGAGATTTCATATTTTGCCTACCCCCCTAATAGGGGGTGTGTTAGGGGGGGTAGCCAAAATATGAAATCTCTACAGCCTTAAATAATGCGAAAACCGGGGTATGAAGTGTATGAATTTTGGTACAATTTGCGTTACATAATATTTGAACGTTCCCTGATGGTACCGTGTAAAAAATACCGAGAGTCGCCGGTGACTCTCATGATAGCCAACGTGTTAAATTATTTAAGATTTCGGGAATTTCGCAAGATTTCGCGAGGGTGGTACACAAGATTTCGCAGGAGATTTAGCTCGCAAAATACATTTAGAACAAGTTTTAGTTTTCTTCAGCCTTTTACATTAAGGATCCCAACTCCTTGAGGATAAATAAATAAAAAAAGTATATCTCTTTTTCATCAAAGTTGTCACATAGAACCTGATAATTCTCAGCAAACAGCTTACCCATAAATATAGATTAACATACCACAATGACTTCAAATGTTCTCCATTTATTTTATCTATCCGTTTTTATAGGTAATAGGTACCTTTTTTTTGCAATTAATTGGGAAACATTTTTTGTGTTGGGATACATCATCCATCCCATGGGATGGAATCTCACTGACGTCATCATTTCCAATAAATGACACAACTGCATATTCCAATTTACTAAAAAAGTATAATCCATTATAATTTGAAATCTTATTTTGAGGTTAATTTTAAAAAAAGTATTACGATTATGTAGATTATAAAACTTGTATAAACTAATAATTAGTTTTATTACTAACCTATCATAAAACACTCTCCAAAAAATAGCTTTTGCAACACAAAAATTAACAACAACAACAAACACTATTCCGTTAATTATGACGCCATACTCTACTACTAGATTGCTTGGCGGGAACTTCAAAATTCTAATTTCTATTTCCAAGAAATCACAATGTGATGTCATCTCTGATTTCTGTATTTTACAAGATATTACATAATTATAATTATAGTTATACCATGAATGCGGATAGGCGTATTCAACGATTATGGGAATTTGTAGATTTCCAAAATAACTTTAAAAAAGTAAATTTGATTTAACCAATAATAATAATAATAACTTATTTGTGAGTTTTATCCGAGTCGAACCAAACTGAAGTTTTAAACAAGCAATATTAAAAAAAATCATAAAAAATGAAAAAAAATTGTTTTTTTTTTTTTAAAGATCTTTTTTGAAAAACGAAAAATTATTGAAAAAAATATAAATTAAATTTTTCAAAAAAAGTTTTCAAAAAAACTAAAATTTTTTTCAAAATTTTTAATATTTTTTGTTTTTGTAGAATTGATTTTTATAATAAAAGTAATTTTTCCTTAAAAAATTACGTTAATCGGAATATTTTTTCAGCTTTTTTCGATTTTTTTTTAAAACTTTATCCCTCCATAAATTTTTTGTTTTTGGTGGGATTACTTTCAAAAATAATAGGGATCTTCACCTCGGATTTTTCCTGAAAATTTCAAGTCGACCGGATTATTATTATTAACCTGTACATACGGTCACCATATTATGGTTAATTCATAACATTTTATGTATCTGGTATGTTCTCATACCATATATATGATACATAACATGCAATATTGCATGTTATGTATCATACATATGTATGTTACATCTTATGTAATATGGCACATGTAACTTAAAAAATCTTTCTGTTATAGGGCATTTTATGTAGCATACATATGTATGTTACGTCTCATGTAATATGGCACTTGTTACCTAAACAATCTTTCTTTGTGATGTTGCATCCATGTATGTGCGGACTGGGTAATTATCAATTTTAATAATGATTAATTATAATTTATGCAAAATATTGTATTTATGTACAAATTATTAAAACAAACAGCGAAAAAACATGTGAATTTAATGCAAAATGTTTCTAACTCAGTTAGAACACTGTTGTACTACTACTTTTCATAGAATTTTGGGTTATCATAGTTCCAACTGATTATTTATTTTATCTAATATTTAAAATATCAACAAAATGTGTATTATAGGTACTTATTTATCCTAATATAAGCCTATCCCAGCATAATACACCACTCAATTATGAAATTTAAGAGAAGTTTCATGATTTTAAACTTTTGATTGATCATAACTCAAATCTATAATGTATAAAGTTAAAACCTTGTTGTTCTCATAGTACGATTTGCATCTGCACAAACGCGTTATTTTTACTTTGCTACGCATCATAGGTCAGAAATTTTAGTTTTGTTTTGGACTCCGATGAGAAAAAAAATCATCCGTCGTCTGACATGTACTCTTGTATGTAAACACAGAAAAATATTGTCTTAGATCAAGAACATCGTGATTTGTATATAACGAAGAGAATATATTCTTGTTTTATGCATACCATATTCTTATCCTTTCATATTTAAAGCATAATTTTGCTTTAAAGGAGAATATATGCTCTTCGTTATATCCAAATCACACATTCTTCATTCAAGACAATATTTTTTTATGTATATGTTGCATATTGTTTCTTATGTAAAAAAAAAGATCTGAATTGATTTTGGTTTGGATGGACTGGATCAAAATTGGGACAAAAACGAATATTTTCATATTTCAGCCAATTTTAGGTCTGCTATATCTTTTAAAAATAGCCCTTTTGCTACTTTTAGATCGTTGTTGCAAAAACTCGACGTGTTTGATCAGTTTGAACTTAGTATATAAAAACCAAAGAACTTTTACCTCAAGAAGGAACATGATGAAATCTACCGTATGCTTTGTTTGAAGCGTGAACCAACTATGGCGAGGGGCTGGTGGGGAGTGACTATTGTTTACACTTAGTACGCGTAAAGAGAGAGAATGTGTAAACTCACAGTCTAATGTCGTAAAATGACTGACAGGGGTACAGTGTTACCGATTGGAAACATATACTTTGGATATTTTATTGTAAATTTTAAGAAACATTAGTTCTGTATGAGTTTTATATGAACTAGTAGTTTAATTTTAACAGATTTAAATATACTATATTATTAAACATAATTATAATATACACAATAAAGTTTTTTACATTTTTAATTTAAGTATAATGATTTGAATTCATGATAAGGTGGAAACTACGCAACATCGCTATTAGGTAGCCTGAAAGTCGACTAGCGACACCTACATTTTACACCACAAAGCTGTATCGCGTTTCTGTTAGTAAATAAACAAACAAAAAGATGACACCTTCATAAACATTGGTCTGAAATTACTTCTTGAGGTAAAAGTTCTTTGATAAAAACCTTCCTTACCTCTTTAGGTTAGGGCTCGTGAATGTTGTTTTGAGTTTTTTTTTTGTCTTAGAAGACGGAAAACGGCAAAAAATAGTTAAGTAACTCTAAGTTAGGTCTTATTTAGTTAAACTTTATGTAAACCTATTCAACTTTTTGATTATAAAAGGTCATGAAATGTTAATAAATGCAACATGTATATTTTTTTGTTGTCTTTTTTATAACATATAGGGATTTCTATCCCTGATCTGCTAAGATAGAGCTTCTATCATAGAGGAAAACAGTTTATAGCTCAACCCTCAGCCAGTGGTTAACGCAGCGAACGTGTTAAATTGTTAAAACGTCGAAATTATAGTGGGTCGAGCGTAGTACAGTACTTTTGGCCAACATAGTTACAAAAAGTGTAAGAAGCAGAAGTAAAACCAATTAGGTAAAATAAAACAGTTGCATTTACTTTTTATATTTATTTATAATTATAAATTAATTATTTTCACTAAAACGTGGGATTGTCAAACCATTGGTAAATTTCCTTATCTGTGTTGTCATCAAATTTGTAATTTAGGCACCTTTTACTAAAAAGAAAAATATAACCCTGTAAAAAAGTCAATTCGGGTTTATACGAGTCTAGCTGAAATTTCATACATGTATACGAGATTTCAACTAGATTCGTATAAAATACTTATACGTATTTAGTACGGAATTGAAACGCATTTGTGCGAAATTTCGTATATAAAAGACATATACGTATTTTTATATCCAAACGCAACAATTTAACTTATGTGAAAATTCGTATAGGAATCATATATGAAATCTCGTATAAAAACATAGGTACTATGTAGGTCCCCCCCAATCACACGAGTTGGAAAAATTTACTGTTTAGTTGGTAAAATGAGTGGTAGTTTTCGGTAAATTGGGGGAAAGTTGGGAAAATTGAGGGGCAGAGTTGTGAAACTGCTTAATAAAGTTAGGTATTTTTTTCAGAGTTGACAAAAGTTGGGAATATTGTGTATATAGTTGGGAATTTTTAGAGGTGAGGCTTTTTTTAGTCATAAGTTGGAAAATTTACCTATTGTATTCATTGCACTCAATTGTAGGTTTGGATTTCTTAAAACACTGTGGCCCGAGAACAGTAAAATATGTAACACCAATGCTCTTTCCAGCCGAGTGATTAGAACTTTTTAAACAATCATAAAATTTTCTATCACAGTCACAATGGGACCTAAAAATATTATATATTTCAGTTATAGATATAACTAGGGAGGAAAGCACAGTTTTTTGTAGCCTGGGAGTATAGTAGTTTTGTATAATAAAGGGTTTTTTCTATTTTGCGACTCTTATATGCTCCCCTAGTAGAAATTTAACGGTAGAATAACGTTTTTCTAATGTTAGAAAACTGTATAAAAGTACGTTATAAAATATGTGCAAATGTCCCGCTTTTTAACGTTATAATCTAACGTTAGTTACAAACGTTAATCTAACGTTAGATTTTTAAGTTAGAAATACGTTATAAGTACGTTTAATTTCTAACTTTCGGAGGGGGCGTGGCCAACTAGAAAATTTCTACCTGCATCATAAAATGGCAGCTGGAGACAAATTTATTCATATAAATAAATCTTAATATATTTTAGCAATCATAATATTTTTAAACATAATTTCGT
The DNA here is from genome assembly GCA_958510825.1 of Brachypterus glaber. NCBI lineage: Eukaryota > Metazoa > Arthropoda > Insecta > Coleoptera > Kateretidae > Brachypterus > Brachypterus glaber. Next base: position 7,269,008 of record OY294044.1, on the reverse strand, counting down.
TATATTTATTAAGAAAATAGCCATCTTTTTAGCTGGCCTTAAATATTTTTCGTCTAATATGCTGTTATACTTCGATAAATAATTTTACCTCTCAGAAAAACTTTAGCTAGTTAATATTTATTTATACATTCAGAATTTTAAAATATTTTTTCAATTCTAGTACAGCGTTGACAGACTTACTATAATTTTGACTTTGGGGGGATATTTTTTTAAACTTATAAATAATAAATAATTATCAAACCTAGGCACATAGCTGTCTAAAAAGAGTATTTTACTACTATAGCTTACGTATTAATAAGGGAAATTTAAAAAATATTTAAAGTTAGAATAAGGTTAGAAAAAGGTTAGAATTTAGTTGGGAAACTAACGTTAGATCTATGTATTTTATAACGTTTTTGTAAAACGTTAGTTTTTAAGGTTAGATTTATATATTTTATAACGTTTTTGTATAACGTTTGAGACTAAACATAAAAATGTCACTAATCTAATGTTATGTTAAGTTATGTACTTTTCTACCAGGGTCATAATCACACGTATTTTGCGGTTTCTTATAGGCCCATAAGAGGTCTCTACTTTTTTTTCTGTTGGGTTGGCAACATACAAAAGACTATCTCTTGACGTTTTACGTGCAAATGTCAATGTCGATTTAAAGTTTAATTTTTTACAAAATTTTGTGTTTGGGTTATTTTTTGAAAAAAGAAGAGATGACTGTAAAATATATCAAAATATCATTTGTTCTTAGAATTTTAAACATAGTGTAAACTGTAATGCAAGAGTGCGAGGTTTATAATAGTCTAGACGCCTCGATCAGCAAATTCCACGCTCAAGCAGAAATTTGTCATTTTGCGCTCTTATTACAAAAGTAACTATTTTTTACCTGGTAAATAATCCTGTATTTTTCAATCCAAACTCACTTTGTCCTGCTGGAATACTGACAGGACAATTATCGTGATCTCTACAGCAAATATCCACTTTTTCGTACCTTCCCAAATCAGAAAAACCTCTTGCTCTATTCCCATCCCCACACCATTTTGTTCCTATAAACGTTAAGGGCTCGATTTCAAAACCAGTTAATAATTATATCGACTTAACGTTCTTTGGATATAACTGGTTTTTGAACGCGAGCTAATAGAATTATTGTGTTAAAATTCAAATGTATTAATTTAGATATAAACTATAATGACTATAATTAATTAATTATAATTTTTTTTTTGATTTTAACATATAGGGGGCGAAGTGATCAATTTTCCTTAAAATAATACCTTTTTTGGAGAGCAAAATTCTAGAGGGGACAACGATGACATATGCGTAAAACTATAGGTATCCAAATTTTTATTTCTGTGGTATTTCCACATACTAACGATGCCCCCACTTGCTAGATCAATTTAAGTGGAGGTCTGCACGTATGCCATTTTCCCTGCGTTTCTTTTGGGTAAATTTGATCGATTGCAGTCTTAGATAAAACAAAACGTAGCATTTTGGACAGACATTTAACAAAATTTTGGAACTTTTATAATGGGGAGTGAAAAAGGGATTTTTTAATTAGAAAACAGTTTTTTGCCATTTTCTCGTTAAAATCAAACCAATTTTTTTTATAAAATTATATTTACTCATAAGGATCACTTGTTGCCTAAATTTTAAATCAATATAAGTATTTTATAATAATAATGTTAAACAAGAATTAAAAAATTGGGACTTTTCTGGCAAGGTATGATGTTTTTGTAGCTGGGGGCCGAGTTTGGGGCTCGATCAAGAAAAAAAATTGGCAATAGGATTGACTTGAATGTAGGTACGAACAAAAAAAAATCAGAAATTTCCAAACACCCTTGCAAAAATATACCCCAAAATTGTGTGAAAGAACGGCGATTTTATAGTTAACAGGACCGACCTAAGCAGTGTCGGACTGGACAGGTGAGATATAGTAGAGGAAAGTCGCCTAATTTCGGATACCATTTACAATGTATTCAATATTTAATACTCGGTATTACTTTTTGATATTTTTTTTTATATAACCAGATACAACTTATTATAGCGAACCATGATTTATTATAAAAGCAATTTTATTACAGTTTATTTTTTCCAAAAAACACGGTTAAAAAAAATCAGCGCATTTTTGTGCATTTAAAAAAGGGCTCCTAATTTCGGACATATCCGAAAAAAAATTTTCAAGAGTAGATCAGGATCCCATTGCTTATGTTTCTTGTTATTCCTTCACATTTAAGACGTAATTTAATCATTAAGCGATTTTCTACGAAATACTATAGGAACTATAATTTTAGATTCCCAATTTCGAATATCTTAGTATCTTAGGTAATTTTCGTTTTTTCAAAATTGTTTATTTTAGTTTGTTGTATCATTATAAAAATAATAATTAATGGTTGGTTATCCTGAATAATAATTACCTTGCGGATATCCGAAATTGGAAATCAAATGCACAAAAATGGTCTATCCAAAATTAGGCAACTTTCTGCTTTTTAGATTAGAAATTTGTAGAATGTTTACGTTTTCAAATTGCTTAATTATGAATAGTGGATCAACTTAACTAACATCATAACTTACCCAAGACAGAATCACGAACTTTTATAACGATTATTTATAAAATAAACAAGCATAATAATGCAACTGAGCACAAAACTGCCATTTGCAATATAAACGATTTGTGCTGCCATTTAAAGGGGAGAAGCTCTACCGTTATCATATTACAGGACGGATTTAGTTTGACTTTTGGCTTCACATAAAAGTAGGTTTCTGTTTACCTTTGCAGACAGTATCTTAAATACACTACTATCCGAAATTTGGAAACCATCCGAAATTAGGCGCATTTCCTCTATAGTTATCCGCATGGAAGAAAGTCTCCGACGTAAGGGGGGAGAATCATTCGCGCTCTCTTCTTTCCATCAAGAGCGTTATAAGGCGTGCGTGCCTACATCGGGCCTCCCACTTGCACACACATTCCAAACATATTTCCCGTAGCCACAGATCCGTCAAACTATACCGTGCGATTATAAAGTGCCGAACACTTTTTAATGCAAAACTGGCATTAGCGATGAGTAACATGCAAGAAAGCTGTGTGAGTTTTACTGGCCACTGAGCTGTAGTACGTAGCAATCACATGGGCTTGTCGCGCACAACTCTAACAGAGGCGTGGCTTCAAACGAAGAGTATTTTCTTTTCAAACTGTTCGGCACTTTATTAATCGTACTGTATAAAGGCACATCGAATTTTGCTGTCTGGACTAAACTTACCTGGATAAATTGCTTTCATTTGATCAAAAATATTAGACAATCCGCTATAATGGCTAGAATTGGTATCCAATCCTGTCGAATGGTCCGACTTAAAAAACTTTTCTTCCACTTTTTTTATGGTGTTTGTGATGGTTCTAATTACGTCTCTTCCTAACGAATCCAAGTTGCCATGTTCCCCGATATCTTTTGTACCATTTTTTTCTTGTTTCTTTTGTTCCTGTGCACTGTTGTTATATGGGTAAGTTTGTTTATTTTGTTTAATTCTTTTATGGGCCACATTATAATAAATTGCTGCAGAAAAAAAAACTATTAACTACATAAACAGATTGCATCGAAGTTTTGATAGTCCACGCTTGCAACTACTTTTTCCTACGACCTAGTTAGTAGTTAGTGCTTATTTTCCACCAGTTGCCATGACAGCGGTCGCAAAGTGAAAGCCAGATGATTTTACATATCTGCTGTCAGAAAACAGGTGAAAGTCAAATAAAAAACGTCAAATTAATAAAATTAATTTTAAGAAAATTTTTGCGTTGTGCCCGAAGACACGTTTGATCAGAAAGTCGAGAACTATAATAATAACTATAGCCTATAGGCACAAAAATTATAGGATATAAAAAAATCCTAAATTTTTGAGTGATTTTTAAAAGGCTGTAACTTGGCGAAAAATGGTCATGGAATGAAAATAAAAAAGCATATTGAAGCTTCAAGTCTTAAGATTAATTGAACTTTTTTTGTAGGCCGGTGTAACCCTGCGCGCAGGGTGGCATAGCGTTTTTAACGTGTGTTGTGTATTCCATTGGATAGGCGGGAATATTAGAGTGGATTCCCGATCACGTCTCTGGGTATCAACAATCTACATCCAAAGCCTTTATTGCAAATAAATATAAATTTTTTTGAATCTTTAAATACTAAATTTATTTTAGAAATCAAGTACAATTTAAGAATTCTTCAGGAAAGTTAATTGTTATGTAGTAGAACATGCCCTGGTAGAAGAGTACATAAATCTAACTTAACATAACATTAGATTAGTGACATTTTTATGTTTAGTCTCAAACGTTATACAAAAACGTTCAAAAATATATAAATCTAACCTTAAAAACTAACGTTTGACAAAAACGTTATTGTAGTATGGTGCAAGCATGAAGAGGTAGTTTAATATAATGTAATTGCATTTAATAATTATACAAATTCATATTCCAAAATAATTATAAATTCTAACATTGACATTCACTATTTTCTGACATAATCCTTTTGTCAAAGTCATACAGGTGATGTAGTTGTAAGACCTAGCCATACCAATACCTAACTATACCACATTTCTCCCCACCAAATTAAGTTGAAAAATGATCTTGCGTCTTTTGGCATTTGACTATACATATATACATGTATATGATATGACTAGCTGGTACATTTTTTTTTTTTTAAATCTTTGAGCGATTAGTAGATGATTTTTTTTTGTTTATAGGCGTTGAACGTGATCGTATCTGATCTGCATGTTTTCTCTTATGTTGTCCATCTATATCCACTATATATGAATAAGGAGCTGTCTGTTTAATAATTTTTCCTGAAACAGAACCATTTCCAATTGGATTATTTACCCAAACATAATCATTCTCTTGAAAAATCTTATCGCGTGCTCCTTTATCGTGTATTTGTTTTTGTCTCTGTTGCTCAAAATCCATTTTTCCAAAGATATCTGGTTTAAGTGAATCGAAAATTGTTCTTAGTGGATGACCAAAAATGATTTCGCTAGGACATCGACCTGTAGAGCGTTGGTTGGTGTTACGGTAAGAGAGTAAGAAATTCTGTAAACGTTCGTGTTGAGATTTGTTAGATTTGCTTGCGTTCATTCTTTCTTTAAAAGTTCTCACCGCTCTTTCCGCTATTCCATTGGTTTTTGGATGATAGGGTGTTGAACGTATATGGTATATTCCTTTGGATTTGCAAAACTTTTGAAAAACATCTGAAGTAAGTTGAGGACCATTGTCTGATACAATTATTTTTAGATAACCAAGCCTTGAGAAAACTTCTGTAAGTGAAGCTATTGTTGTTTCAGAAGTAATATTTCGCATTGGTAAAATTTCCAACCAACGTGAGTAAGCGTCGATTATTACTAACCACATTTTTCCTTCAAAAATACCTGCAAAATCAATGTGTACTCTTGCCCATGGTTCAGGAGGTGCACTCCAAGGATATAGAGGCATTTTTGTGTCAGCTCTTCTTGATTCTTGACACGAAGAACAAGTGTTTACAAATTTTATGATATCTTGATCAATTCCAGGCCAATAAACATGAAGACGTGCATTTGACTGCATTGCTGTTATACCTGGATGTCCGTCATGTAGCATGTTAAGAATGTTAGTTTTGAGAGATTCTGGTATGCAAATTCGACCTTTCCATAAAAGAATTTTTTCTTCGAAAGATAACTCGTCACGCTTTTCATAAAAAGGCATTATGTCATTGGAAAGTAAAGATTTGTTTGGCCAATAAGATTGAACGCATTTTATGACTTGTTGAAATAGTTTGTCTCCTTCTACTTTAGACTTTAGTTCTTTTTTTGTAATGGGTAGTTGATGACAACGTAGATGCAATAGATGACTTCGTTTGGGTAAACCATATTCTTCTTCGGGTGATCCTTCTGTTGTGTTTAAAGGAAGTCGTGACAATGCATCGGCTGGACCATTTTCCTTACCTTCTTGATACTGTATAGTAAAATCGTATGTATTTAAAATCATGGCCCACCTCAGGAGACGATTGCTTGCTATTTTTGGTGTTTCTCTATCTTTACTGAAAATTCGTTCCAGAGGTTTGTGATCCGTTAATAAGGTAAAATGTCTTCCGTACAAAAAATGATGAAATCTTGTTATAGCAAATACTAACCCGAGTGCTTCCTTGTCTATGACTGAGTACCGTGTTTCTGTTTCATTGAATGAACGTGATGCAAAAGCCACAGGTTTTAAGTCTCCATTCGTAAATTTATGAAAAAGAACAGCACCTGCTCCCTTTGAACTAGCGTCACTAGTTACAACTAGTGGTAACTCGGAATTATAATGTACTAGTGTATCTGAAGAGGTAAGTATTGATTTCAGTTTTTGAAAAAGTTCCTGATCTTCGCTTGTCCATGTAAAAATGATATTTTTTTTTAATTTCTCATAAAGTGGTACGCAAGTTACATGTAAGTTCCTGATAAATCTGCTGTAGTATGTGATTGAGCCCAAAAATGATCTAAGTTCGCTTACATTTGAGGGACTTGGCATGTTGTTAATAGCTTCTAAATGTTTTGTTGTAGGATGTAATCCGTGGGCATCAATAACATGTCCCAAAAAGGTTACTTGATCTGTTAACCATGTGCATTTACTTTCTTGTGTTCTTAAACCTGCCTTTTTTAGTGTTTCTAAGACTTGCTTTAATCGTTGTAGATGTAATTCTCTTGTTGGTGCTGTAATTAAAATGTCGTCCAAAAATACTACTACTCCGGGAATTCCAGCTAATAATTGATCCATGTAACGTTGAAATAATGCTGGTGCAAAATTAACTCCAAAAGGAAGTCGTTTGTATCTGAAGTATCCTTTATGTGTGATAATTACCAAATATTTCCTTGAATCAGGGTGTACTTGTAGCTGAAGATAGGCATCCTTAAGATCAATTTTTGAAAACAATTTTCCACCATTTAACTTTGACGCCATATCTTCAAATGTAGGTATTGGATGATTATCTTTCGTAACATGTGGGTTTATAGATACAGAAAAATCTCCACAAATTCTAATACTACCATTTGATTTTACCGCTACTACGATGGGTGTTGACCATTCAATTGGTTCTTTGCTCATGTCGACTGGTTCTAAAACGCCTTCTTCTGTTAACCTATCAAGTTCCGTTGAAACATGTTCCTGTAAGGCAATAGGGACAGGTCTTGGACGAAAAGTTTTTGGTGTTGCATTGGGTTGCATGTGAATGTTTACCATAAATCCATTGGCTGTTCCTATCCGTCCGCTAAAAAGTTCTTTGCAGGAGTTAAGTAAGTTGTTCAGTTCACTACCTGTCTTGTTCTTAGATTCTGACGTTGCTTCCGTATTATTATTTTGTTTTGTAAATTCTGTTTTCTGTTCAACGTTATGTTGATTTACTGGTCGGACATTACATACCCGTGCTCCAGATGGTAGAGGTAGTTTATATGCTAAGCACCAATCTAAACCAAATAAAGGAATATCATTGTAGTTTGTTACATACAACGGTAAGGTAAGATCTGTGTTAAAGGCTCTAACTTTAACATTAAAGTAACCAAGAGTTTCAATTTCAAGATCAGTATAAGCACATAAATTGCGTGTTGGTTTTAATTTAGGCTTTCCAAGTTTCTTCCAAATTGATTTACTGATAATTGAATGAACTGAACCAGGATCATATAACATTTCAAGTTTAAGTTTATTAACATATACGTCTAAAAGAACTTTTGTACCTGACTTAATAGTACGAATATGCATTGTATTTGATGAACTGCAACTGGCATTGTCATTATCGTTATCAGATTCCTCCAGTTCTTCATGTTCGTTGTTAAAATTACGTATATGACGCGTCTGTGAAGTATTGTTTTTAATTTGTGCTCTTCCGCTAGATAAACACACTTTTGCAAAATGGTTTAGTGCTTTGCAAAGTGAACATACTTTTCCTTTAGCTGGACATAGTTCCATGTTTTCATGCCGTGCGTTTCCGCATAGTAAACATTGTTTTCTAGGATTTAAAATTAAAACATTATACCTGTTTTGGTTTTTGTTTATAGCTCGATCGCTGTTGTTATGATTTGTATGTTGATTTCGTTGTTGATTAACTCGATAAGTTTGGTTTTCAGAAACGTTGTTTGACAAAGAAGCTAAATGTTTTGCTTGTAAAAATGCTTGTTCTAATGCAATAGCCGTTGTTTGAACATTTTCTAATGTTGCAGAATTATCAGGATGTAGTCGAATAATTTCTTGTTGCCAGGAGGTGTTTTTGATTCCAATAACTAGTTGATCACGTAGACGTTCATTTAAACTGTTACCAAAATCACAGCATCCTGATAAACCTCGTAAAGAAGCCACAAACTGCGTTATTGTTTCATCTTCTCTTCTATATCTTGATGTAAATGTTACACGTTCAGATAAAACATAATACTTTTTACCATAATAGCTATCCAAAACTGCAATAATTTCTTCATATGTTTTGTCAATTACTTTTGCTGGTTTGAAATGGTCGTAAAGAATTTTAAATGTGTCTGCACCTACTTTACTTAAAATTATATTTCTTATTTTACTTTTTATGTTGTTATCTGTTTTATTTAATCCCAAACCATGAAATTGTAGTTCCATTTCAAAGCGTTGTTTGTAATAATCCCAATCTTCTTTCTCAGGTTCATATTTTTCAAATTGAAAATTTTTAAGATAATCAGTAGGGTTGTTTGATGCGTTGTTAGTGTTTTCTTTTATGTTAGGCATGTTACGTTTCTGTAACTTACTTGTTTCTTGTTTCTTGTAATGTTATTTCTTTTTGATTGAAAAATTAATTTTTCTTTCAGAGATTTTCAGTTTTTATCCTCGTCGCCAAATGTAGTATGGTGCAAGCATGAAGAGGTAGTTTAATATAATGTAATTGCATTTAATAATTATACAAATTCATATTCCAAAATAATTATAAATTCTAACATTGACATTCACTATTTTCTGACATAATCCTTTTGTCAAAGTCATACAGGTGATGTAGTTGTAAGACCTAGCCATACCAATACCTAACTATACCACAGTTATAAAGTACATAAATCTAACGTTAGTTTCCTATCCAAATTCTAACCTTATTCTAACCTTATTATAACTTTAAATACGTAAGCTATATTAGAAAATACTCATTTTAGACAGATATGTGCCTAGGATTGATAGTTATCCGTAAAAAGTTCGAAAATTCTCAAAAAAATAAATTTAAACATTTGATTAAACAAACAGTAATATTATATATAAGTAGGAGCTATCGTTCTTGAATATAATATATCTAACAATCAAACATTTGTCTATTATAAATATATATATATACTAAATTACAATATAATTTTATATTTATTGTTTCCATAATAAGTTTAAAAAATATCCCCCAAAAGTCAAAATTATAGTAAGTCTGCCAACGCTGTATTAGAATTGAAAAAATATTTTAAGATTCTGAATGTATAAATAAATATTAACTAACTAAAGTTTTTCTGAGAAGTAAACGTAATTATCGAAATATAACAGCATATTACACGAAAAATATTAAGGGCCACCTATATTAAGATTTATTTATATGAATAAATTTGTCTCCAGCTGCCATTTTATGATGCAGGTAGAAATTTCCTAGTTGGCCACGCCCCCTGCGAGAATATGAAATTAAACGTACTTATAACGTATTTCTTACTTAAAAGTCTAACGTTAGATTAACGTTTGTAACTAACGTTAGATTCTAACGTTAAAAAGCGGGACATTTGTACATATTTTATACAGTTTTCTAACATTATAAAAACGTTATTCTAATGTTAAACTTCTACCAGGGTGATTACATAATACCTAGGGGCGTAAATTTTGATTTAACATGCTTTCAATGGTCCTTCGAAGGGAGGAGGCGGTTAGGTAAAAATGGATTTAATTTTGAAGTAAATGAGGCCCATTCAATAGGTCGTTTCTTTGTTAAAATGGTCCGATTTACGCTAAAATGGGCCATTTTTGGCTGAAGGTGGGCATATTCTTTGCTAACAAAATCTTAGCAAAAATAAACACCTAGTAATATTTTCTTAAAAAACGCTATATGCGATGGTATGTGCAATTTTGGTGGTGCGGTAATATTTAAATCTTTTGCTACCTAACAAATATCATACCTTGAGTTGTTGATACTTACTGTTGGCATTTTCTTTAATTTGCTTCCAAATGGTAAAATGTCTTTTTTCTCGATCATGCTCCTTAATTGGTCCATTTAAAGCTTCTGTGTACTTATAAAGTCCTTCATTATATTGGCTGTCTACAATAATGTCCAGATTGAGGAATAACAGGAAGAATAGCAACTTTTGTATCCAGAAAACCATTCTTAAAACATATAGAAAATTCACTGTAACATTTACCATAAAATCAGGAGATTCGTGACGTAATATGTTGTTCTATGTTTAAATAATGTATTAATTAATTATCTTAATAAATTAATAACTAATAACTAAATTTTTGGAAGATATGAACGAATAAAAAATTTGAATATGAGTAAGTAAGTAAGTAAGTCTTTATTTCATATTATAAGAAATTTGACATAAAAAAAAAAGTACATCAAAATTTTATACAATGAACAAATCAATAACAATTAAACATCTAAAATATCTTCTCATTAAAATATTCATCAATGGAGTAATATGCCTTTTTTATGAGAATTTTTTTAATTCTATTTTTAAAAATATTTTGAGCCAGTATCTTATATTCTTGGCCCAATTTATTATACATATTTGTGCCCCTGTACAGTGGCCCGTTTTGAGTAAGTGTAAGTCGTGACTTCTGAATTGACAACTTATCGTTGTTTCTGGTGTTGTAGTTATGGAAACTCTTATTTCTTGATATTTTTTCCTCATTTTTATGAATATAGTTTAAAATATTAAAAATGTAAATAAAGCCTGTAGGGACAAAATAATTTGTTGTTTTCGAAATTAATAAAGATATGGATTTTATTCGGTATGTGAAGGTACATATTTATGAAATAAAAAAATAAAATCCGCCAATCTAAAATGACATAAATCGCGAAAGTTTCGTTTCTATCGAATGAAGATTACTTATTAATTCAAAACTTTATTTTTATTACAATTTTAAAGAGTCGTAGCTAAAATATTAAAAAATTAAAAAACCTATTTTTTATTTATTACTAATCATTCATTTTTTACTCTAAATTTTTCAATGGAAAATATTGAAAAAAAAAAAATAAAAAAAAAATATTTTTTATGTCTTACTTTAATACACAATAAAATAATTTTGGTCACTTTTTTCACGTTTGGTATCATAGTGCGGCTGTAGAGAAAAATCAAAACGAGTTCAACAGGCAAAAATACATAGGAATCTCATGGTCCTATCAATAGCGCATACCACTTTTGTTTTTTTTTGTGGGTCTGTGTTATTTAAAGTAAATTCTATGTAGCTAAAAAAAAGAATTTGACACTTTAACAGCTATTTTTTTGCTATGGAAGTATTATAGGTTGAACCCGGTTTATTGTTATTGATAATAATAGTTATTTTCATGATCTTTATTAGCAATTTTCTATTTTTGTCCCGTTCACGTTCTTGAAAGGGACAAGTTACGCTTTATTTTAAAGCTTGTAGTTTTGGTAAAAATTAATATTATTCAGGTTTAACAGATGAACTGTGTTCTTTTATTTCCAAATATGAAAACAAAAAAAAATAATACATAAAAGGTTAAAAATAAAATTTTGACAGCCGTTAAAAAAAGTGTCACATTCATGGTGATCTCCCCTATTTACTATTTAATTTGCGAAAAATACAGAGTTTTTTTTTATGAGAATAACTTCGATAACACCACTTTAAAAAACACTTTTAACCAGTTATTAAAACTAAGTGCCTATTCACAAGCTCGCATAAGAACATAATACAAAACAATGCGATGTCGTGATTGGCTTGATGTGCGGCCATGTATCTTGTAAGCCAATCACGGCATCGCATTCTTATGTTTTATGTTCTTATGCAAGTTTCTGGATAGGCCTTAAACTAACTAAGAATTTGACCAATGAAATGACAGAATTATTTTATATATTTAATTTAATCGATTAAATTCTTATTCTGGTGTTAAAAATTAAATAAAGCAACCTTTAAAACAAAACACTTATAACGTTGAAAATTTAATGACAACTGGACCTTAGAGAAATATATTATAGGTTTTATATGATAAAACCTGAAAATTTCAGACTGAAAACTATAGTAGGTTGTATAAAATGTTTTTTTTTTTAAATTAGAAGTTTTATTATGACTAAGAAATCTCACCAAATAAAATAAAATATTTAATATTTAAATTTAGGAAAGAATCACAGCAGATTAAACAGAATATCTAACGTAAACCACCTAATATTATAGTATTTATAACTATTATAATAATAGGAAATGAGAATGAAATATTTTTTATAAATAAATAATTGCTAGGTTATTAATGGTAAAAGATATAATAATATTAAGGGGTTGTTCTGATTTTTGGTTTCAAAACATATTGACTTAAATTTTCGGCAGTTTGTCGAAAATCATGTTGGCGAGTTAGCTAATGCAGATTTTTTTTTCAAAAGCTTGTTACCTATTTATCAAATCATTTATTGGTGTTTTAACTCAAAAAAAAAAAAAAATTATATTTGATCCCCCCTTTTTTACCCGTTTTTAGAAACTAAATTGATAATCTATATTTGTTTTAGCACTAGTTTCTGTACTCCTTTGAATGCTACAAATGTTTGGGTTTTAACCTAGTAACAAATCTTCACCAAAAAACACGAAAAAAAGTTCATTTTAACCCATGAAGGACTGAGCCATGAATTTATTATATAATATATAAAAATTGTATCTGATATTACTAAAAAAAATCAAAATTTTTTCTCACGTTTTCGCTTGTTAAACGAGATTATCAGTAAAATGTAAACAATTTACTGACTAGAATTAAAACTAAATGAAACGTTGCAAGCACCCTGTGAAAACATCGGCACTATTGGGAAAAAAAATAACATGCTATTAGAACAGGGTAGCATAACATAACTACAATTTTACTACTACTCCTCACTGCACAAACTAACTTGTATAATATTTATATTAAACTTTAGCTTTTCTTGTACACTTAATATATAATTAAAATTAATAATAAAAATATGTTTTTACTTGGATGCAAGTTGAACTTATTTGCAAATTTCAAACTAGGTGTTTTGTTTGATTTTAAATTCTGTACCTTTAAAACATTATATTCTAGCAAAAAACTGTATATAACATTTTTTATAGGGCTTAAAAAGAGCTTTTATTTAAAATATAATTTTTTGAAATCGGGTAATAAATATGTGAGATATGCTAAAAAAACCTTTTACTGCTTTAAACGCCATATCTCGAAAACAATGCGTTTTAGAAAAAAAACGTTGTTTATAACATTTTTTGACCAATTTAAAATTATCTTTTATATAAGTGCTAAATTAACCAAATACAATAATAATTGACTTAATTATAAACAAAAAACGCTAAAAATATGAGTTTTACACTATTTTTGGGGGTTCGTTTACCCCCAAAATCTAATCAGCTCTTCGGAATACGATTAGAAACAATATGCAAAAAACCGCAAGTCGATATATCATGTTGAAATGGAGTTAGAGAGTTTACACCCAGACAGACAGACAGACAGACAGACATACAGACAGACAGACAAGCAGACAGACGGACGCAAAATAATAATAATAAAAATAAAATAATTAATTAACCTGCTTGGCTGACGCCTCGCAGGTTAATTTTCTCATGGGCAATATCTTACTTTACCCACTAGTACCATAAATAACTATTAAATGCTTACAATGTTTTTGTCGAGGTTTTTTGTGAAAATTGGTATTGTTGGGGTTTTTGTGGTCGCTGAAACTCAATTTAATAATAGAAACGTCTTACTTCACTTAAAAGGAACTATCCGAACGGGTTAAGGCGTCTAATTCATATTCTTGACAAGTCGGCTAGTGTGAGTTCGATTCTCACCCGCGCCGATTGGCTTTTTAGTTAATTAATAATTAAAATTTTGTGAAGACGACTGGTGGAACCCAGTCCCTCCCTATAAACTGGTTCGAAAGTCGGTTAAAACCGGTGGTTTCCTCTAGTGCTGGCCCACACAAGCACTCGACTTAGTGCGTATTCACAGTCTCGCATAATAAGCATAATACATAAGAATGCGATACCGTGATTGGCTTACAAGATTCATGACGGCACATTAATCCAATCACATCATCGCATTCTTATGTATTATGCGTGTTATGCGAGGCTGTGGATATGCATAAGGGCATGCCCTTAGACGATTAGTTAAGTATAAAAGTACGAGGTTAAACAAACAAACTCCCAAGGTGTGGGGGCAATATCTTTTAAATATTTACAAAAGTTTGGTGAAAATTGGTATGATGGAGTTTTTGAGGTAGCTACTATTATATCTCATGATGATAATTTTTTAACTGCACCCCGGGAAGCAATCGTTTTTAAATTTTAACAATACTTTTAATTAAGAAAACTTGTATATTGGACTTTTTGAGGTCGCTGAAACTGAATCTGCTTGCTGATTAATTTTTTAATTAGGCCGGCCTAGACTTAGTGAAGAAAAACGCCTTTTTTGATACATTCTATTTTTCTGTATATTTTATTTTGGGTTTTTCATAGTCTTATTCTAAGATCAACAATGCAAAATCCCAGATCTGGGGATTTCATGATTTCAGCTTACTGACTGAAGACCTGTTTTGATTTTTTACCGGTCCGCTTCCAATTAAAGTCGCGAAGATTTTTCAGTAGCTGTACGTTTAATTGCGTGTTTAACGCAAGAGTAAGGTAACGGTCCCATATATCGGACACATAGCAATTTCGGACTTTGATGGTGTGTTAAAATTACATATGAACCTTAATAACTATATTTCCAGTTTTCAAATTTATTCATTTATCAAAAAAAAAGTAATTAAATATATATATTAATTTTTGATAGTTTTTTAATATTGAGTAAAATACGAAAAAAAGCACGAATGTCCCAAATTTCGGACACGGTGTCCTAAATATCGGACTCATTATTTTTTAAAAACTTACTTGCTGCAGGTTCTATGAAAAAACATTTTATATTATTATTATAGAATACCTATACCACCCATAAGCTTTTACTTGACTAATGTGTCTTTAAAATTAATGAGAGAATTGAAATAACGATTCTAAGAACAGAAATGCTTAATTGCATGATTATAATTAGCTGTAGCTGAGATCTACAAAAAACATTGGCGATATACTCAAATAATTATTATAATCATCCAGATAATATTGCAAGTCCGTGGAAATTGCATTAATTTGTGGTGTCCGATATTTAGGTCTTACAAAATTATAGGGTAGACCCAAATATCGGAGAGTTACTAAAAATGCCTAATAAACGGCTTATTTGAAAGAAAGTGCTAGTCCGATAAATAGGTAGGAAAAGCTTTATACTCTTTAAAGCCATTGTATATAACATTTGTTTTAAAAAAATATTTTCTTTATCTTATATTGGAAGTTAAAAATACATCTACAATATACTATATATCGGACGGCCGTCCGATATATGGAACTGTTTATATATTATTGTCCTATTTATCGGACACCGTATTAATATAAAAATATCTTAAAAATAACATCAAAAAGGTTTTAAATTGGTATAAATACAATATTATGAATTATAAAGAGTTTGATAGACATTTTAACAATAACTAATATTATTCATCATTTTTCATTTAAACGTTCGCTTACTTACTTTGCTTAGAAAACATGACTGTTTATTAGTTAGTAGGGTTTAAAAAATACGATATAAGTGGCAAATGATACTTACGCTCTGATTCAAATGTATTCATAATTTCGAACAAAAAATATTTGTTTGATTTTATTACTTAAATATTTTTTTTTGTGAAAACGTGAAAAAGGGTCCGATAGTTGGGTCGTGTCCGATATTTGGGACATTTACCTTAATTATTTTACAAGAGTATTTTTAAAACAATCCGTGAAGGTACGTAATGCTTCTTAATTTAAATAGTCCAGGGATATGAAACTTTTGCCATGACCGTGGTTCATCCAGAGGTCTGCCATGTTTTTCAGGTAATACAGGTGTATAGAAGCAAAACCTGCGGTGAATTTGGTGTGGTTTTTAAGATATTAACAATTAAAGGTCAGAAAATGTCTATTTTTGCACATTTTTGCACACTAGTAAAAAAGTTGGCTTTTTTATCAACAAAGTAACCATCTTGTAGGAAATTAAAAAACCTTCAAAATGGCGTTTTTTAAATGTCGATGATTTGGACTTTTTGCTTAGAAAACTGCAAAAAACGATCAAAATTTGCATATTATTCAATAAACAATAAATGTTGCAAAAATCAACCTATGACTTAGTTATTGTGTAAAAAGTTGCATCTTATAGTACTTAAGAATTTACACTTGCTATTGACATTTAAAAAACGCCATTTTGAAGGTTTTTTTAATTTCCTACAAGATGGTTACTTTGTTTGTTGATAAAAAACTCAACTTTTTTACTGGTATGCAAAAATGTTCAAAAATAGAGATTTTCTGACCTTTAATATCTTAAAAACCACACCAAATCCATGGATTTGGACTTTTTGGATTTTATCGCGCCCCCCCCCCCCACCTATCTTGAAATCAAAAATAATAAATTTTTAATTTTGGGAAAAACAAATTTTATGGCTGAGGTGGTGTAATTTAATGATAATTTTTATTTTTGAGAAAGGGCGGGACCTTTTTTTTTGAGTTTGAAAATGTGTGGGACCTTTTTTTTAGTCATGAACTTTTTTTGTCGAAGAAAAAAGTTATGTTTTTAGGCTAAAAAAGTTGTAATTTTTGACCTTGTCCCCAGCAAATCTCCTTCGCTGCGGCCCTGAGTGACTAATACCTATGCTGCTCTCGAATGAGGAATTCCGCTTAGACGAAGTTACGCGAATTTACGCGAATCGCACCCGAATTTATATGATCTTCGCCTTTTACCACACTTTCGCAAATGAGTCACTGCACATTATATCGAATATAACGTATAGTTAAGACTCATAATTTATAAATTATCTACCTGTATAATCGAGTATAATTAAATAAAATTTATCCTATTTTCTTATTTCTGTCACGGTTATTCTTTAAACTTAAAGGCCTATACAGAAGCTTGCAGAAGAACATAAAACATAAAAATGCGATGTCGTGATTGGCTTACAAGATACATGGCGGCACATCAAGCCAATCACGTCATCGCATTGTTATGTATTATGATCTCATGCGAGGCTGTGGATATGCCCTCGTTCAGCACATTGGGATTTAATCAGCACTCAACTGGAAAAAATATTAAATTATAAACATTTTGTATGTTTAGTTCACTATAAAGGTAAATATATCTATGACACTACTTGATTTGATCTGTAAAAGAACTATGTGAAACAAAAAAATTATATGTTAAATTAATTCTATTTATTATAATTTTTCCATTCTATACATATAAATATAAAAAAATATAGCTAGGTCAAATCTATTATTATAGCACTTAATTAATAGTAGAAGAATACTCGTGTATAAAATATAATTAGATGAAAACATTGATTTTATCTTGAAATTAACAATTTATACAACAGCAAAAAAAAGTTTGTATATCGATGGCTAAGTACAGTTGGATCCGAAAAAAAAACAAGATTGAAAATTTAGTTGCGTAAATTTAATAATTACAATACAAACAAAGCCGTTGTCATGTTGACAATATTTGTCAAAATTACTTATAATAATTATAAAGTAATTAGAAATGCGTTATAAGAAATGTTAAGAAATCTCAAACTATTAGTACATTGGAAGCAGGATGTACGGAAGTGATTGTGGCTAGTCTGCCGTGCTATGAAAGACCCGCCTATCTCCATTTGACGCATAGCAACGTTTTCACGTCAACTCGGTGTAATATTTTGAAAACGCTGGTATTCTACAAATGGAGATACGCGGGTCTTTCATAGAACGGCAGCAGTATTTTTTTTCAAACTTTTCGGCACTTTACAATCGCTCTGTATATAGGAACGGCCGACCCTAATGTATAGATATGTATATGTTTATCGCCATTCCACGGTATCCCCGTTGTCCATATTGGCATGTCTTGCTTCCTCAAAATCCTGGTTACCTACTGTAATCCTCAACCATATTATCCATTATATTTTCAGCATCCTTATTAATTTTATATTTGACAGTGTTTTTTTCTTGAGTATTTTGAGACTCAGAACTATTTGGAATTTCGTCATTTATGTAGGGAATAACATTTTGATTTTTTTGCACTTGGCTCTTTTGAATGGGGTTTGGTTTAAGGGCATAGCCGTCTTTGACGTCATTTTTCAGAAACTGTTTTCGCAAAGACTGCAAAATAAAAAAAGTAATTATTCAAAAGTCAACTAAGAGACTTATCAAATAAGGTAAATGTCCTAAATATCGGACACGACCCAATTATCGGGCACTTTTTCACGTTTTTACAAAAAACAATATATTTAAGCAATAAAATTAAAAAAATATATTTAATACGAAATTATGAACATATTTGAATCACAGCGTATGACACTTATATCGTATTTTTTAAGCTCTAATAACTAATAAACAGTCAAGTGTCATCAGTCACGAAATATAAAGCCTTTTTCTAAGCAAAGTAAGTAAGCCAAGTTTATTGTTAAAACGTCTATCAAGATCTTTCTTATTCATAACATTGTACTTTTATACCAATTTAAACCATTTTTGATGTTATTTTTAAGATATTTTTATAGTAATATGGTGTCCGATAAATAGGAAAATAAAATATAGACAATTCCATATATCAGACGGCCGTCAGATATATAGTGTAGATGTATCTTTAACTTCCAATATAAGATAAAGGAAATATTTTTTAAAGCAAATGTTATATACAATGGTTCTAAAGAGTATAAAGTTTTTTCTACTCATTTATCGGACTAGCACTTTCTTTCAAATAAGCCATTTATTAGGCATTATTAGTAACTGTCCGATATTTGGGTCTACCCTATAATTTTGTAAGACCTAAATATTGGACACCATAAATTAATGCAAAGTCCATGGACTTATCTGGATGATTATTTGAGTATATCGCCAATGTTTTTTGTAGATCTCAGCTATAAATATAATAACTAGTGGCCGCGGCCGGCCGTAGCCATTTGGTGCAATGATAACTTTTGATCAGGAAAAGATTCATGTTTTATGTTTTTATTACAATACTTTTATTGTTAATCTGCCAGATAAAGTGCCAATTTGTCACTGCTATCCGGAGGTAAAAAAACTTACTGGTAGAGAACATATCCTAGAAGAACAGGTATATTCATATCCATTCAAACTGCATCTGCAGACGTTACAGTCGACTTTAAAAAAGGTCCAAGGGGTACAGATTGTACCATCTATAAAAAAAAACTTAATTAAAAAAAATGTTTATTATTAGTTATTAGAAACTAGCCGTTAAGCCTATTCTTCAACAGGAAAGCACATATTTAAGCCTGTCCAAATTTCAATGGTGGCGTCTTCGCCAAGTTTGAAAATAATTAAGTTTCTGATTTTTATTTTAATTTTGTCCCACAGACCCTTGATTTTTTTCGGGCTTCAGACTTTTCTCATTACTCCACGGGATAAACTAATTGTAAAATTTGTTGGAAAATATTTTTTCTAAATACGCATTTTCATGATATAATCAGGGAGGTTGAAGCCTCCTTCCCAGGAAAAGCAGAAGGGGCGCCAAAATGAGCTTTTTTTTAATTTTGTAAATACGTTACGTTTTGTAAATAACTGCGGCACATATTTTTTTCAATGTAGCATGTTTTGAAATTTTCATACGGATGTTTGGATTTTTCGGGTATAATTGCAAAACAGCTTACGCACCTTAAAGCTCAAAATTGTCATCTTGACGCATTTTTTACAAAAATAGTTATTTGCGTTTCTAGTAGAGGTAAGTGAATTTTTCTGTGTGAGGTCGTATTTTGTGGACCGGAGAGAAAAAAACTTACCTACGAGTAGCGCATTACGTTTTTCTCACTACCAAGGAGTTAAAATGTTATTTTATTAATAATATTTATGACTTCTATAAAGTTAGAAATAGTAGTCTTGTGTCTAGATGTAAGCACACTTAGTGTCCTTGTGCGGTAAATCGTTTTTTTGTCTTTAGTTAGTTAGTTCATCTAATGTAATGTAATGTAATGTAATGTAATGTAATGTAATGTAATATTTATTGATGCTAATAATACAATGATTGTGCACAAGTCAAAAAATAGTACATAGAGGTGTAGTCAATATAATAGACAGTTTAATAAATGAATAAATAAATAAATAAATTAGAGAAGAATAAAAGAGTTTTAAAAATAAAATAAAAATAAAAACATTTAGGTTTGGTAAAAGAAAATAAAATAAAAAAACATTCACATTATCTCATGTCATGGAAGTCATTGCTAAGGTACTCGTCAAAACTGTAAAATGCTTTGGCAAGTAAATATTGTTTAATAATCTTTTTAAAGATTAAACTGTTTAGGTTTTGAATACGAGGAGGTAACACATTGAAGAATTTGATACAATAATGATTCGTTCCAGTAGATGTCCTATTTAGTCTCAGAGAGTCTGGGTACACATTGTTAGAAAATCTGGTTTTATAGTTGTGAACAGACGCATGATTCCTAAACTTATGTATGTTTTTTTTAAATATATCAAGCACTCTAATATGTATAAACAGGGAAGGGTAAGTATGCGCATATTTATGAAGCTATGTTTACAGTCAGCTCTATAACTTAATCCATCCATAATCCGAACAGCCCTTCTCTGCAACCCAAAAATCCTAGCCCTGGATGAGGAGTGTCCCCAAGCCAAAATACCATAGGCTAGAGAAGTTTGAACCACAGAGAAGTACACAACTCTAACTACAGACTTTGATAAAGAAATTGAGAGACTGCGTAAAAGAAAACAATTTTTGCTAACTTTACTGGCTACTGCATCTGCCTGCTTATACCATAGTAGCTTAGTATCAAGATTTATTCCCAGAAATTTGGTGTTTTTTGAATACTCACTGCCATCAAAGTTGCGTAGTGAAAAAACCATATTGACAGTCTTATCAACATTTAAGCAGAGTCTGTTTGAGCTGAACCATTGGGAAGCCCTTGACTGTGCCCTTTATAGTACTTTCCATTACTGTCGACTTTTTTATTAAGTCCCAGACAGCACAAAGATGACTTAAAGAGATCTTAAAGGTGTCGTAGCTCGTCATTCAAGACGTCTTAAGAACGTCGGTTTTCGCCGTATATGCATCTTAAAGGCGTCTTAACGACGTCGTATGTTACAAAAGGTAACGTCTTTAAGACGTCTTTTTTAAGACATCTTACTGATGCCTTGCACAGGCGACTTTACAATATAATACCCCCTCCCATTTACGTTGCTAGGTACGGTCGTATTGATATAAAAAGCATAATAAGAATTAGAATAAGAAGTAATTTGTTTGTCAAAAAAAGATCTTAAAAAAATGTGATTTTTTTTGAAAATTTTATTTTTTCAGTTTTATTTCTGAAAATTTCTTTTTTAATTTTTTTTTATTTTTTCGTTTTTGATAAAAATAAAATTAAAAAAAAAATTAAATTTTTTTTTTTTTCAAAAAAGATCTTTAAAAAAAATATTAATTTTTTTAATAGTTGATTGTGGTTAATTTATTTTTAGCGATGAGTATAGAAGTTAAGACGTCTTGTACCAATACTTAAAAGACTTCTTATAGACATCATAATCAGATATCTTTTAAACATCCCTAAAAAGAAGTCCATAAGATATCCTTTTTATGTCTTTAGGCGTCCAGACATAATTAAGATCTAAAAAAGACGTCTTTAAGATATCATGTGCTGTCTGGGGTTATGTCAACTTCCCTAGTTGGTAGTGAGAAAATGTTTATTTTACAAAAATATTAATTGGCACACAGGACAGACGCCAAACAAAATTAGGAATTTAGCATTGTTTATTATACGTAGCAACCCGTTGTTAGGGTTAAATTTTATCACAGGTACTGACTTGATTTTTACAATAAAATAAATTTTACGTTTTATTTCACTTTTATAAATCTTATTGATGTTTATTTTGTTGGATCGTGCAAAACCGTAATAAGAATCACGGACATTAAGTGCTTTACCGGTTTCGGATAGTATTGGACATTTCGACTTCGTCTCAATCTCCAAAATAATCCTCAAATAAAATGTACTTACTGCCCCTAATAGTTAAATAACTATAATTATTATATTAGTAAATAAAATTATAAAAAAAAGTTTAGAAATGAAGCCTTGTACTCTTCCTCTTATGTTCATAACCCAGACAGCACATGATATCTTAAAGACGTCTTTTTTAGATCTTAATTATGTCTGGACGCCTAAAGACATAAAAAGGATATCTTATGGACTTCTTTTTAGGGATGTTTAAAAGATATCTGATTATGATGTCTATAAGATGTCTTTTAAGTATCGGTACAAGACGTCTTAGCGCTAAAAATAAATTAACCACAATCAAATATTAAAAAAAATTACCATTTTTTTTAAAGATCTTTTTTTGAAAAAAAAAAATATTGAAAAAAAAATTAATTTTCTTTTTACAAAAAACGAAAAAATTAAAAAAATTCAAAAAAAAAATCACATTTTTTTAAGATCTTTTTTTGACAAACAAATTACCTCTCATTCTAATTCTTATTACGCTTTTTATATCAATACGACCGTACCTAGCAACGTAAATGGGAGTGGCTATTATGCATGTGCAAGGCGTCAGTAAGGCGTCTTAAAAAAGATGTCTTAAAGACGTTACCTTTTGTAACATACGACGTCGTTAAGACGTCTTTAAGATGCATATACGGCGAAAACCGACGTTCTTAAGACGTCTTGAATGACGAGCTACGACATCTTTAAGATCTCTTTAAGTCATCTTTGTGCTGTCTGGGAAGTAGGTACTTTCTCTGACTAAACCACAAATATAGCCCCCATCATATTTTTTTTTCTCTAAAACGTTTTAAGTCTCCATCGATTTGAGTGCTTAAGTCATAAATACATATTTTAGAGGATAATCCTCTATTAAAAAAAATTAAAGGTGTTTTTAAAAAAAAAAAAAAAAAAATGAAAAAATTTTTTTTTTTGATTTTTTGTTTTATATAGATTTTTTTTCAAAATATATTTTTTTATTAATAGAGACTTTTGCATAAAATCTAAAAAAAAATTATTGTCTGTAATTACCGATACGAAGCTATGAATTTTTGAATATTTATCGAAAATTCAAAAAGCAAAATTTTGAAGGGTCGTATTTTCCAAAATTTTAAAAAATCCTTTATTCTGCATTATATTGGGGTATTATACTCGAATTTTGGATATGTTGTGGTACTATAATAGTACTAAATATCCAAAATTTGAAAAAAATTAAAAAAAGTCGCAACCACTGATCGATTTGAAATTGAATTACTCTATTATTCCTATCAATATATTGGCAATACTACAAAAGCAAACTTTAAAGAGGATGTGGGTATTTTTCCATTATTTTGAAGCATGACAAATAAAAAAATCTTAAAATAAACCCAGGAACAAGAAAAAAAAATTTGTTGTGTTATAAATTTATAAAAAAAGTATGACAGCGGTGGGATTCGAACCCACGCCCTTTCGGACTGGTGCCTAAAACCAGCGCCTTAGACCGCTCGGCCACGCTGCCTTGGTACAATCGAAAATATAAGTGTATATTAGAATAGCAGATTTGTGATAATATTACTGTATAAGTGAAAGTATACCTTCATGTGATGGCAGCGATATACCGCACAACGGACGAAAAGTGTCCAGCCAAGCCAAGTAATCAACAATGGAGCTCTCTACAACTAGAATTATGAAACAAAAGACGTCTACCCTATCTCTATCTCATTTGTGCTACACTTTCCAGCCAACCAAATAAATACTGTATTTGTTTTTCATACAACAAATACAGTATTTATTTGATTGGCCGGAAAGTGTAGCACTGAGCGGCACGAACGAACATAGCTAATGTGAATCTGTAGAATAAGATAATTCTACTAAAATTTAGATGGCGCCAGTAATTTCAATTTCAAAAATAATATAGTTACACTTTTCGCCCGGCCAAGTAAATATTGTATTTGTTCAACAAAGAACAAATACAGAATTTGTTTGGTTGGGTGGAAGTGGGAGTGGAGATTTAAAAAAAAAATAACATCCCCATAATCAGCATAAACAGCTTTTAAATGAGCTATTACATGTCTTATATTACTTTTTTCTAAATGCGTATTTTTACAAAATTACAAATTTTAAAATAATTTCACTATTTGTGGCCCATTATCTCGAGATTTAGTAAAGGGATTTTTGATTGAAAATCACCATTGTATCAGGCATAAAAAAACCCCTAAGAATTTAGAAAAAAGAATATTTTTTTTTTTTAGATTCAGTTTTAGAAGTTGGTATAAAACTACAATATTAATATATTATTAATTAAAAAGAGTTTAATAGACATTTTATCGAAAACCAATATTAATAAATCATTTTAGAGTTAAACGTTGACTTACTTTGCTTAGAAAAAGGCTATATATTTCGTTGCTGCTGACACATGACTGTTTATTTTTTATTAGGGCTTAAAAAAAACGATATAAATGGCAAAATTTTACTTATGCTGTGATTTAAATATGTTCATAATTTCGAATAAAAAATATTTTTTTGATTTTATTACTTAAATATCTTTTTTTGTAAAAACGCGAAAAAGTGTCCGATAATTGGGTCGTGTCCGATATTTGGGCATTTACCTTATATTGAAATAAAACGTCATAAAACGCAAAAATTCGCAAAAAAATATTTTTTTTGCAGGAATAGGCTTTTTTAAATTATAACTATAAGGCTTTCCTAAAATTTTGAAAATTTCCGAAATGGGAAAGCAAAATATGATTTCCGTCAATAAATAATTTCTGTCTGTCAGTCGGTAAAAAAAAATAATAATTTATTTTTTGTTTTAAGAAAAAAAAAAGTTTTTAAGAAATGTTTTTTTTTTTGAAAAATGAAAAAAAAAATATTTTTTTTTTGTTTCGATTTTTTTTTTTTCGTTTTTGGTTTTAATAGGGGAAAGTATTGTTTTGTTGGCAGCAGTATTCCCGTGCTAAAATTAGGTTTGGACGTGGTTTGGACGTGTCGGTCCCTCCGGAAAAAATTGTGAACTTGAACGCCTTTAGATAAAGACTTTTTTAAAAATAGGTTCATTATCAAAAGTTCTCGTCTGGTATTGTTTTTGGTAAAATTCGGGTGGGGTAAGGAGCCAAAGGGGGAAAATTGAAAAACAAAAAGGTTTTGATTTTTTTTTAAACATTAATATAGGAGAAATTATTTTGCTTTCCCATTTTGAAAATTTTCAAAATTTCGAAAAGCCTTTTATTCGTGCAAAAATTTTCAATTTTTTTTTTTTGCGTATTTTTGCGTTTTATGACGTTTTATGTCGATATAAATCAATATCAAGCAAAAAAAAAATTGTCGATCGGTCGGTCGGTCGATCGGTCTGTCCGGGAAATCTTGTGGGCACGATAACTTAAGAAGTTAGAGACTTGAAATTTGGCATACAGGAATGTTACTAAAAGTTCTCGCTCTGGATTGTTTTTGGTGAACATTGGGGTGCGGCAAGGGGGACAAATGGGCGAAAATACATTTTTTTTAGAAAAATTTGAAAATTGCTAGATAGGGGTTTTTGAGGTTGCTGAAATTGAATCTGATAATAAAAAAGTTTTAACTCCACCCCCAAGGGGGTAAATATTTTGAAATATTTTCAATATTTTCCTCAAAATTGGTATATAGGGGCTTTTGGGGTTGACGAATTTGAATCTGATAATAACTTTTTTCTAATTTTACCCCCTGAGGGGTGGGGGTAGTTTTCGTGAAAACTGGTGTATTGGGCTTTTTGAGGTTGCTGAAAGTGAATCTGATAATAAAAATATTCTAAATCCATCCCCTGAGGGGTGAGGGGTAGTTTTCGTGAAAATTGGTATATTGGGGTTTTTGAGGTTGTTGAAAGGGAATCTGATTATAACAAAATTCTAACTTCACCCCCAAGAGGGCAGAGGGTAGTTTTTGTGAAAATTGGTATACTAAGGTTTATATGGTTGCTGAAAGTGAATCTGATAAAAAAATTCATTTTACGCGCGGAGGTGAAAAATGTGAAAGGTCTTTTACTGGGCAGTGTATTTTTGTAGGCAGCAGTATTTTGGAAACAATGTCGAAAAAAATGGAAAAAAGCCAACATTTTCGATCTGTTCTGGATGAATGCTGTATCCTGAAAAAATGTAGTATCTTTCTGGTTATGCAAAAGTAAAGTAAGTTGACCCTTGCTAATTAAAGTCAATTAAAATATGAAATCATAAAAAAAACAAAGTTATAAACAAAGAAAATTACTCACCCACAACTGTAGAACATAAGTACAAAATAATTGTGGTGAAAAGATAATAAAGCCACCTCATTGTCGCTTGGCAAATTTCTACAGACTGAAAAAATACATACTCATAATATGGTTTTATGACGTTCAATTGTAAACAGTTTTAAATGGGAATGTAGGACTTTTTAAATAATTTTGTTGCATTTCATAAAATTCTTTATATTTTACTTACACTACACTGTAAATAAAAATCGTGTAAAATTACCATCACCAGCATTGGTTATTTAATGCCCTTATGACAAGGCGTAGATCTTTTTCTTCTATGGGGGGGTAATACCCAGGGCCGGCCTCAAATTTGGCGCCCCTAGCAAAAGAAAAAACACCCTAAAATAAAGCTTTGTGCGCCTACAAAACAAAAATTGCCCCCCAAAAAATGCCATCAAGAAAAAAAGCTTTGTCCCTGACGGTTTCTACCAAACGTGGCGCCCTACAAAAAAAATTACGGCGCCCAAAAAAATACCCTAAGACAAAAGCTTTGTCCCTGACGGTTTCTACCAAACTTGGCGCCCTGCAAACAAAATTGGCGCCCCGCCTATGGGGGGGGGTAATTACCCCCCATTACCTCCCCCCCCTCATCTACGCCCTTGCCTTAGGTATACCGGAAATTTACCATATTCGACATGCAATATTTTAGTATACTAGTAATATAATTTTTTACCATATTAATAACGATATTTTACCATATTCATCATGTATTTTTTTCCATATATGTAATGTATATTTTAATTATTAGTAGTACCCGGCGTATTTCTAGTTATAGTCCAGTCTTCAAGTTAATAAAAGAGTCTTTACCTGGAAATAATTCAGGGAGTTTGGATTTTTGGTTTATTGGGTAGGTTTAAGTCCGCAAAAAAACAATTTTGCGACATTGAACTCGATTTAGAACGTATTTTTCACAAAAAACGGACTTTTCAAAATAATAACCAGTAATTTTTTTAAATTTTTTTGGAAGTCGTTTTGATTCCCCACAGGGGAATCAAAATTTAAGAAATTTTAAAAATTTGTTGAATGAACCATGGTTCATTAGATTCATTTGATTAATTAAAACAGTAGTTAAATTGCAGCTGCAAGGCAAAAAAATAGTGTTTTTAAAAAAAAATAAAAGTTCTATAATTTAAACTAAAATACCTTTTAAATAATGTCACATCATTAATGATTGATGGATTGTATAACTTGAGCCATTATTTTAAATTTTTATAGAGATGCGACAATTTCTCAGATTTCCAACCTAAATTTTGCGCTAAAATAGTGAAAAAACTTAGGTTAATTAGTGAACCATACTAATTTAACAACGCCTTATACAAAAATGTAAGTAAACTTGGTTTAATTATACTTTTATATCGATTTTTAATGATTTAGAAAAAATCCTAAACATAACCTCACTTTTTTAACTTTAGATATTTTTGTATTTGTTCAAGTAAATATAAAAAGTTTTTTTCCAAACATTAAGAACCACTCTGCACTCTTCCAAATATAAAATCATCTCATTATGATTTTAATTAATTAGTTTTTTGGTTTATTTTTGGAGATACAACAAACCAATACTAAAAAAAAACGCAAATTGTCGTATCTCCAATCTGGTTTTTCTTATATAAAATAAATCGAACCTTCAATGGAGCTCTGTACAACTAGAATTATGAAACAAAAGACGTCTACCCTATCTCTATCTCATTTGTGCTACACTTTCCAGCCAACCAAATAAATACTGTATTTGTTTTTTATACAACAAATACAGTATTTATTTGGTTGGCCGGAAAGTGTAGCACTGAGCGGCACGAACGAACACAGCTAATGTGAATCTGTAGAATAAGATAATTCTACTAAAATTTAGATGACGCCAGTAATTTCTTTAATAAAAATATTATAGCAACACATTTCGCCCGGCCAAGTAAATATTGTATTTGTTCAACAAAGAACAAATACAGAATTTGTTTGGTTGGGTGGAAGTGGGAGTGTATGTATGTCTTCTATCCTTTTTGGGTAGAACTTTTGTCCCTGTCTAATCTAACGGAAGAATTCGCCATTAAAAAAAAACACTTTTGGATAGTATTTTTATTAAACTATTGCAAGAAAGAAGATAAGATTTACAAAATATTTAGAAAAACATCTTAAAACTGAATTTCCCGAAAATTGCATTTTTGGAGATACGAAAAACAAATTGGGTTGATGAAAGATGAAAGCATGCTACGGGAGTCGGAATACTGTTTCTTTTCCGAATACTGTTTCTTTTCGGAATACTGTTTCTTTCTATACTGTGGTCCTGGTGTAGGTGTTACAAGTTGCCTATTCACTATTGATTCGTATTAACTTTCCGAGCCGGCCACTTGTGGCGCTGAGTCTAGACTTCTCAGAAGCGTTCGTGAACTCGGTCGATCCTTTCGTCCATTTCGTCAGGTTGTGTTTTTAGAAACGGCATGCTGTATTCCCAGTGCAATATTTCTATTTTTTCTTCGTTTGTTTGACATAGGGACTACGTGTTTTCTACACACCAGTTATTTCAAAAATTCAAGATTCCGCCGAAAATCTCTCACCAGCCCAAAGGGTGGCTTCCTAAGGTATGTACATATTTTATTGCTTTATTCATTTCATTAGGCATCGTCTCATTTTATTTAAAACTTTGTGACGAAAATTTCGTCACGAAATATTATTTTTTATCATTTGTACATGGGCGTAGAATCTAGGACAAAAACGTATAGTATTTCATCAATAATTTTTGGGAATCGAGGTGGAAAACGTCCTTAGTCATAGAACCTAATCCTGACCTTGTACTTTGCAATCATCAATAACCATTTGGCATTGATTCAATATGGTTAGTTATTAATAATATATTTTGTGTTATTAAATTTTAGCATATGGTTATTAATATTATTGTTAGCTCCAATTAAGTACATCTGAGTGCAGAATGATTTATTTCAGTACATAGGGGAAGTTGGGCCACCATGAGACTTAAAAAATCAATCCTAATTATTTCAGTTGTTATTAAAAATATATCTGTCAAATTAATTTTGGGTAATTATGTTACCTTAAATTAGAAATAAATAAAGTCCAATATCTCTTTTGGTAACAAAAATATATCCAAAAATTGTCTCATGGTGGCCCAGAGACCAAAGGTTGAAAATATTTTTTTAAACTGTTTGATACAAGACTAAAACTCTTTTATTGTTCACTGTTGTAAAATTATTAGAACAAGAAAACATGAGAAAACAGGAAGAACAATAAAATAAGACAATCAATATGTTAGACATCTTAAACAATACCATATTTGTGGAGTGCCAGATCAAAAGCCACTATCTCTGCCTTCCTAAGCTGAAAGCTCCTATCTGTGTATGTTAAACCTATATAGATAGGACCTTTTAGCTGGACATGGCCCAGTTAACCCCGAACTAATTAATATTGACATAAGTGGTTCAGTTAACCCCGAACCAGTTAACCCTAAGTGACACCACTGAATAAAATCATAAAATTTTATTACTTAATAAGATATTAGAAGGCGGAAATTATGCAGAATGATTAATAAAATACTCAGTATATTAGGTAAAATATTAATAAAAAAGTATTAATTAAAAAATTAAAGTTAGGGTAAATACCCACTTTTCATTGAAAAAAATTAACTTTCTTTACTACAACTTACACGTGGACAACACGGCCTGTCATAATACTTTAAACAATACTACTAACTAAATATCACTAGAATTTGCCCTAAGGTGCCAATAAAAAAAGTTGATAAAATCCAGGTGGACCAGTTAACCCTCTGGCCCAGTTAACCCTGACTTCTCCCATACTATAGTACAATTTGTGGTTGGCGCATATACTATACACTATGTTGTATTAATTTTATCAGTGTAGTTCATTAGTGCAAGGAACCGAAAAACGATTGTTTGGAAATAAGAGGTTAAGAAAGTATCCCGACGATATATTTTATAAAAAAAACTAGTAAATCAAATTCTGAAGGATTACATCAACTCTGGACTGACTCTGGGTTTGCGGTTAAAATAATTTTTAGTAATGACTAAGTCCGAGCCTACGCCCCTATCCCTGAATCATAGTAGTAGTTCGGGATCATCTGTGCCAGCAGTACTAAATGGATTGTGTTATGCAATAGTATGGAGACCCATATTGTAGGATGGACAGCTGTTGGACTTTTTGCTCAAGATATTATAAATGTTTAGCTTAAAAGTTGATCTATACAATCATTCAAATTATCACTAACATCACCAAAATGAATAATTAATTTAAGGGGTCTTTCTACCTTCAAATTTTAAAAATATTTCCATTTTTAGAAAAGATATCGACGAGCGGTTTTTCGCATATTTTTTCTTATCTTATTTTGAAGAACTGATTAGATTTTGGGGTTAACTATTGATGAAGCTGAATTTTGCAACGTTTTTTTGCAACGAAAATTCAAATAGTTGGGGCGAGTTTTCTAAAGTACTACTGCGCTAATAACGTGTTATGGAAGAAGTGCTTTAACATACTATTTAAATTTTCGATGCAAAAAACGTTGCAAACTTCAGCTTCATAACTATTGGGGGTACGGGGGTAAGAATGGGGTAAAACTCCTATTTTTAGCGTTTTTTGGATATAATTAAAGCAATTATTGTATTTTATTAATTTAGCACTTATGTGAAAGCTTTTTTAATGCTATTTGCAGTTTTTTCTAAAATATAACGTTTTTCAAACTTAAATAAATTATGCAGGTGTATTAATGGTTGCCTAGTCACGTGATCTCACAACTTTTCTTTTCATAACGTTTCAAATTAGTGCCTAGTGCCGATGTTTTGACAAAGTGCTTGCAACTGTTCAGATGGTTCTTACTTTAATTTGTAGACTGTAAATATTTTTGACGTTTTTCTTGAAAGTGATTTAAATTTTTTTGAACAACGTCTGCTATTTTTTTTCAGCCGATCCAAACGGCCGGAATCATGGCGACAATAGGTTTTTTCAAAAAAAAAAAAGAATTAAAGCAAAAAAATGGCACTTTTAAAATTTTATTTTTTTTTTGTATTCTTTAAATATAAACATACCTACAAAATTTCATAATTATATCTTTTTTCTTTCTATATAAAAAGAATGTTTAAAAACAAACTATTTTTAAAATTTGGAGGTAGAAAGACCCCTTAATTTAAAACGCGCCATCTAGTGACTTAATTTTTCTTAAAAATAAGTGTTAAGTGAGAATTCGAATAAAATAAAAATACTTTGAGAAAGCACAACAATAAGTAACAGCAGTTCTATTCATATACAACTATGAACAGGCAGTTCTTTTAAGTTAAAACTGTGGTAACCACAGATACTGCAAAAGTATTGTCTTATATAACTAGATATCTAGTCACGTAGTTATAATTTTAATTTATTCTAATTTCTAAATGAAAACTAAACCACCTAGTTCGTGTAAAGATACAAGTGGCTTGCAAAACAACATTAACACTACGATATTTCAATAACGCTTTGACCCAGAGACTTGAAATTTGGAACAAAGATTTTCTTAGTAGTAGAAAAAATGTTTCAAATTTCATAAAGCTGAAGTTTGCAACGTTTTTTTGCAACGAAAATCAAACAACCATACCAAAACGGCAATTTTGACGTTTCTTGCTTGTTTATGTATTTATGGATCCAAAGGGCTTAATTAGATCTAAAACTAATAACTACCAGTTTTGTATTAAATAGAGTCGATTTTTTTTAAACTTTCGTTGCAAACTTCAGCTTTATCAAATTTCAAGTCTCTATGTGAATGCGAGCTTGAAATATTCTAATATTAATTAATATCTTTTTCTACGACTTTTTAAAAAGTAAAATGTTCAACAATCTACTATCATATCATAATGTGGATTAACATGTTATTGCAAAACACAGTCCAAATATAATAGGGTAATAGGTTTATTGCCTATTTAAATTCACAAAAATAGATTTCCGTAAAATTATTTATATTTGCAGATATTTCACTTATTTTACGTCCGAGTTTAAAACAAAATTATATATATATTAATTTTTATTTATTTACTTTTTTTTCATTATAAACAATTTTTGTTTTGTAAATAAAATCTTGTCATTGCAGCAGTGACATAGCTTAATAAATATGATGCAATATTTTGAAATCTTATTGAGTATAAAATACCTATTCTAGAAACATTTGTAATAAGGCCAGCCAAGGGAGGTCATATCGCATATTTACCGTGAGGGGCATGCTTATCCAGAGAAGAGGCATGCCTTTCAAAGGGGGCCATGGTTAACCTAGTACCTAAAAGGTATTTTGACTAAATTATGTGCCGGGGGAGGGGGGGGGGGCGTTGATTGCGCCTGTAGGTATGTTTTATGTATAATAAAATATAAATAAAATATAATTAGATTCGCTTAGCTTTTCCTTGTATTTTCTTGTTAGGTATTCAGTTAGTCTTATATTACAGCTCTCACGATTATATTATATAGCCCGCGGTCGATAGTGGCAGAAATGTACAATACAACGCCAAAAATTTAAAGAAGAAGAAATATAATGCAAGAAAAATTAATTTTTTTCGCCACTCATGTCGAATTTAGTACCTTATATCAGTTGATCTAGTTTTAAACAAAAACCCGCCTTGATTTTAACCAAGCCCGTCACTCGGGCAGTAAATGATCGATTGTTGCTTTGTTTGGTTGGTTTTCTTGTATTGTAGGGGAACGTTCAAGTATTACGTAACGCTATTTTCCTATACCATTAACATGGGCGTAACACTCCAAAATGACTTGGAACTTCGGTACCACTTTTAGTCCCGGGATACCGGGACTGCATGCCCTAGTTCAAACGTTTAGAATTTAAAAAAAACCCCTAAAATAACCTTCGACCTAAACATTGTAAAACTAATTAAACAAAGCAACAACCGATAAGTATCGATCCTTATAGTGGTCTAAGTTCAATTTTGTCTTAGATTGGGTGTCCATAGAAATCAAAAAAATAAGGTGGGGAATTAAATAGCACTGTAAAACAGCGCAATTCAAAATAGCACTAAACTTTTTTTAACGAACCTCGAGAATGGCCCTGTACAAAAATTGTGCGCATAGGTAAAAATCATGCATACAACTGCGGCGCAAGAATTTTTGGCGCATATTTATCAAAACTTATTTTACCCAAAACTAAATCAACCAAACCAACCGGTAGGTTCGCAACCTCAAATAATTATTTAAGCCCAAAGTACAATAAAATTTTAAACAATATTAGTTATTTATGGTACTAGTGGGTAAAGTATATGGCAATATCGGTTTACCCATGAGTGCCATACAAGGTTTTATCCAATAAATAGCTTAGAAATTCATATTTTTATTAATAATTTTAATGAAATTTACAAGAAAATAATTTGACAAGTGACAGTTGGGTGGGCAAAATAAACAATTATCCACTCAATAAAGTAAAAGCCACGCGGGGGTTATTATTGAGTTTATCTATTTAAAATAAAGCTGGTAATTGTCTTATTATCTGTATGTATTGGATAAAATTATATATCTTATGAATTTATTTATCATATTATATAAATATAAATTCTATGTAATAACAATAATAATTAATTATATTAAAATACAAATTATGGCAAACATCCCTTGCAATGCGCTGTTTTTGATTTTTGCTATTTTTCATATCTATTTTATACGAGGTTTTATATTTGCTCCATTTATGTTTTTTCGCGCTATTTTTTGCGCTTAACACGAAATCTGCCATCAGGGATTGAAATTCCCAAAATAAACAAAAAAAAAGTACATTTATCCAATACATACAGATAATAAAACAATTACCAGCTTTATTTTAAATAGATAAACTCAATAATAACCCCCGCGTGGCTTTTACTTTATTAAGTGGATAATTATTTATTTTACCCACTCAGCTGTCACTTGTCAAATTATTTTCTTGTAAATGTCATTAAAATTTTTAATTAAAATATAAACTCCTAAGCTATTTATTGGATAAAACCTTGTATGGCACTCATGGGTAAACCGATATTGCCCTCTCGAAAATTAACCTGCTTGGCTGACGCCTTGCAGGTTAATTTTCTCATGGACAATATCTTACTTTACCCACTAGTACCATAAATAACTATTATTTACTCCAAACTATAATGTTGATTGCAAAATTTGATAATGTAGGCATTGGTTATTTGACTAAAGACTGTTTACTAATTTTTAAACATAAAAATTATATTAATTATTCAATTACCTACATTTAATCGTATTCTATTTAATCAACTAAAAGATAAAAAAAATATTTAAAATTTTAATAGATAGGATATTAACCTTTTGTGCTTATACATTGGTTAGAATATGAATATAATTTTTTTAAACCTAGATCACACTTTAATTTTAGGTCGAATATCTGCAAAAATAAATAAAAATATGGCGAGAAATCAAGTGGCACCAGAAAGGCCATTTAAAAAAAGTAGAGACAATTTTTTTAAAAAATCCAAACCAGAGTTTAAATCCAAAAACAAATTTAATAAGCAAAACAAACCCAAATATTCAAAAGTTCAAAAATTTAATAACGAAGAAACATTCAAAAAACCCAATCAATACAATAAAAACCTTGTCCATGAAGAATCTATCAAACCAAGTGAAAGTGGATGCAACGACTTTTTTGTTAAACCTGAAGAAAAATCTAAACTTGTTACTGCAAAAGAAAAATTTAACAAAGACAAAAAATCGGGAATTAAGCCATCAAAAACAGTTGAGGAAAAGCCTGACAAGAAACCATTTGATAAGAAAGCCTGGAGACTAAAAAAATATAGCAACAAATACAAGCTACAACAGTGGGAAGAGAAACGGAAAAAGTCTGTACTTAGAGGATATTACAGAAATTTAAAGGAGGATGAGCCCAAATTAGACGTAAAGAAAATCTATGAACAGCATCAAAGCGATGAGGAAGATGAAGAAGATAAAATAGCAGAAGAAAACGAAAACAATTTAAACACAAATGTCTTTCAAGAACAAGCAATTTTAACTATTGAACCGACTGTAACTGAACCAGAAATCCAACCGAAAAATTCAAAAGAACGCAAAAATAAAGCGTTTAAAAAAGCTCACGTGGAATTAGAAAGAATTAAGGAAGAAAAGAATCGGGAGAAAGAAGAAAAATTAAGGATAAAAGCAGAGAAAGAGGAAGCTTTACAGAAATACAAAAAGAAAAAGAGTGAAAATTTCAAAAGGCTTAACAAGAAAACGAAAAAAGGTCAACCCATTATGAAAGATAGGATGGAAATGTTGTTGGAGCGAATTCAAAAATCTATAAGTAATTAAATTAAGTTACGTATATTACTTAATCTGTCAAAATTGTTAATTTAATGATAATTTATTTCCATTGACGTTTTTACTTAAAAAATAAAATAAAATGTTTAAACTAATATTTTATTGTTTGTGATAAAAAAGATCAAAGTCCAACCATTCACCTAACACGTGATTATTCTGCCCGATTAAATAAGAACCGCTTATTTTGAAAAGTTAAATATCGCTTTCTCATAGAAAAATACCGAAATATTAGAAAAAAAATAACCATTAATCGGAATAAATTCAGTTATGACTCATCAACGTTGAAAATAAACACAGAAAAATAGGCTTACGGAATAATTTTGCCTAATTATGAGGGAAATTTTTATAAAGGTCACTAAATCGAAACATTTGACGACTAATTTGTTACACACAACAATATTGAATATACATATTAACTATAAATATGTAAATATATCGGTGTTTTTCGAAGAAAATAAAAATGTAAATATTTAAAACCTCGCGTCAACGATAGAATCGACGCGGCGCCTATGCGAGCACTGGAAATTCGCCGATGACTGTTTAGAACATATCGTCGCACACAGCTAAAAAATTCAAAAAAAAAATGATGTATATAAAATGATGTATATATTTTTTTGAAAATGACGGTCTTGCTTAAAAAATTAAATTTAAGTGGCACATTGCATATACAATATCTTACACTTAATTTTTTTAGGGCTGTATTTTTTAAATTTTAAAATATAGTACAAATATGGGGTATTAAATCATAGAAATGTATCTTCTCCATGTCCGGTCGCGCCAGGTAAAAAAATTTAAATTTTTGGAAAAAAATCAGATTTGATTTCTCTTGTATTTTTTTAGGTTTAAAACAATGAAATAAACCTAAACAATAGAAAACTACTAAAATATTCAAAATTTTCCGTTTTTTTTATTTTAGTTTTTTTAGCAGCCTAATTTGAGGTTGAAAAAAACTTTTTCGGTCAATTATGTATTATTTTA
The DNA here is from genome assembly GCA_958510825.1 of Brachypterus glaber. Taxonomy (NCBI): domain Eukaryota; kingdom Metazoa; phylum Arthropoda; class Insecta; order Coleoptera; family Kateretidae; genus Brachypterus; species Brachypterus glaber. The sequence continues at coordinate 7,232,314 of OY294044.1, read as the reverse complement.
TACTGAATTTGAATTTGAATAAAAATCACCCCCATTCCATTTAAAATTTTTAAGTTACCCTCTCTTCCGCCTAAGGGTGTGGATGAAAAAAAATCTACTTTGATAAAAAGGTCCCCCTTGATATTGAAGTTTCAAAAAACTATCTTCTACGGTTTCTGAGATATTTTTTTACGCAAGGTCTCAAACATTTTCAAAAAAATGTATTTAAATCATTTAGAGGACATTATAGGGTTTATAAATATTCAACATTCGACGCTTCATGATTTTTTTCCGTTTTTTTGGTATTTTTTACCTTTTTTTCAGAGGCGGGGACCTTTGGAGGCCCAGGTATAAAGTTTCCCCGGGGGCCGAGCTGGCTTTGTCCGGCCCTGGTGGCAACCACTATAACAGCGCTGCCTAAGCACTACTATAAACTGGGATAATTTTGTAAACTTGAAATATCAGTCAAGGGCGATTGAAAAATCAGTCTGGGCGATTTTTTGTAAAATAGATCCTTGGTAATATACTAATTTACTTTACTCAAATTTAACTTATAATTTTAAGTCGAGATTTAAGCCCTAACTTAAGAATTTTGGCACGGAACTCTGACTATAAATAAAATATAAATACAAATTGTGAATTGTGTAATATGAAAAAAATATATATATTTTTTACGTTTGAGTCAGGGTATTTTATGATTTTGGGGAAAACCTGGAAAAGAGAATTTGAAAGTTAAATAATTGTGAGTAGGTTTCTTATACAAAGTTTTAGGTAAGAGAGTCAATTTTTTTAAAATATTTTTTAATATTCAGTGATTAGATACTTTCAATCGATTTGAGAAAATATGGTTCTAGGAATTTTAAAAATAATTTTTTATGTAATTACCCCACAAAATTTGTAACTCTTCTGAATTACCGGGTGCCTGGGGTATGTGTCCGAGCCTCGCACTCTATAAAACCATGAATAAGGTTTAATATACAGTGCGGTCCAAAAGTCACCCACCCCTCTCAACTTTTGAACGAGTTGAGATATCGACTTCAAATTTAGAACTCTTAAATAAGACAACTTAAACTATCTTTAAGCATATATTTAATACTTTCAGCTCTTAAAATGTGGAGAGGGGGAATGGGGGGGGGGGAGTTTTAATGGAAAAGGGGTCGTGTGATACATCATCTTAAAGCAAATACAATTCTCTATATTTTTTAATTTAAAAAACAAATTTCAAGGTTTTGATTTTTTTGTGCTAAAAAATGCGAAGAAGTTTTCTTTGCAATTTTTTTATACATTAATTAAAATTAGTTTAAAAGTATAATTTAAGTTTTTTTTTCACCATAAAATTAGTAATTTTTAAAAAATTGTTAGATTTTAGTAGAGAAATTTTGACGAAAATACCCATTTTCAACCCTATTTTAAACCCAAAAAAAAATGTTTAAAAAAATTAAAAAATATAGTTAAATAGAGAATTTTATAAGCTTTAAAATGATGTATCACACGACCCCCTTTCCATTAAAAAACATGTCCCACTATGTCCCCTGTCCACAGTTTTTAAAAGAGCTGAATATATTAAATATATACAAAAAAAATTAGTTTTGGTTGTCTCATTTAATTGTTTTAAATTTGAAGTCGATATCTCAACTCGTTCAAACGTTAAGAAAGAGGGGGGGGGTGACTTTTGGACCGCTCTGCATAATATACACTTGTGTGTAAATAATTTTTAAACTTCAGTGCGAATGGCTCTAATCCGTAAAAAGTTCGTAAAATTATAATAAAATTTTATTATCTTAACTATAACATACTAGTATGGTTTGAAGAGTGTTGTTTAAATGATGTCATAGTTAGTAAAATCTTTTTCGAGGTTAAAAAGTTGATTGAGTTGTTTATTTTGCGATATTTAAAATTGAGAACCAAAAATGAGGTCTCCAGGAAAAAATTAGGCTTGTCCTAACTTTGCAAGAACATTTTTGCATAAAGCTTATAAATTACTTACTTTTATTTAACTCGTTTATCGTACCTATATTATCTACGAATGATATCTGACGATTGTTTAAAATAATATCAATAGAATTCATTCTTGCCCGAGATTCTTGCAAAAGTGGCAAAACAATCTTGTACATAAGTCCGGCTTCCACAAAAACACTAACCTCCTCTTCGTCGAAAAAGTATGATTCGGAAAGGACAGATATATGATAGAAAAGGTTAGAAATACTTACTATGCGAGCAAACCACCTAGGGGTACATGGTTACTAAGAATAGTAAGTGTGACGTCATTGTTTGTTGTAGTTAACTAATAAAATGTGTGTAGTATGCTGTTCTTCATACTAGTATATTATAGTTTCGATAATAAAATTTGGTTTATGTCTGTTCTGGCATATTTCCAATGTTCGATTCATCCATCCAATTTCATTCATGTATTTTTTGCACACGCTTAGTACTATACAAAATATATTCTATGCAAAAATACAAAAACATAAGAAAGCCCCAGGACCATGGTTCTGTTCAACAATCATCATCATGTTTGCTATCGCCTTATAACATTACTGCCGAATTTTTTAAAAAGCATTAATAGGTTTTATTAAGGGAGGCATTGAAATCGTAAATTTTACATCTTATCATTCTGACAATAGAATTTAAAGTTGGGTTAAACTTTTGACAAAAATCGTCTAGGGTTTAATGCAGTAAGTACTAGATTTTTTGTTAGTTTTTTTGTATTGTACTATTTAAATAATTCTTATAATACTTTATAATTAAAAAAGTTATATAAATTAGGTTTTTATTTTTTATTGATAAATTTTATTCTACTAATTAAATTTTTAGAAAAAAAATGGAAGCAGATACTGTGTTTTTGATTTGATATGTTACTTTAAAAATTCATTCTTACCTGTCAAACTAAATCAAACTATGTTGTAAAATTACCGATTTCAATGCCCACCTTGATAAAACCTATTAATGCTTTTTAAAAAATTTCGGCAGATTATAATATTTTGGCCGTCTTTTATTGCTAGACTCTCCTCCCCTTGGGCGGATGGCGTAATTGTTAAAGAGCCCAAAAATAGTTAACCTAGGTAAGTAACCTAATTTTATATGGAAAAAACTTACGTTTCATATGCCTATTCTATAGAATGGGAGGTCAGCTGACTATATAGTTGGGCGTTATGACATGGATTGCTGACAGCGTTTAAGTACTTCTATCAGGACCAGATATCCGGTTAAAAAAGATTGTGACTGCTACCCCATGCGCACGGAACCATAGCTAACTGACTCGCGCTCCGTGCGCACGGAAAGGTAGGTATGTGGCTCGCGCTCCGTGCGTGGCTTATTACTTTCATATAGGTTAGTTCATGTTTTAAGTGAATAAAATGAAGGGAGGTGCGTTATATGAACCCTTGAAGAGAAAATAAAAGATTATGAAACAACCATATTCATTACTCTACAAAAAAAGGGATTCCTTTTCATTATTTAAAGCGGTAAAAAAGTATTCTAGAACTTCAAAAGGCAATCAAATTCTTGGTATTTTATTGAGTATGCATGTTCAAAAAGCGGAAATTGTTTCAAAAGTCGTGGAAAAGCGATTAAAAAATCTTCGTAAGTACCTTATTATACTACTCGCGACGCCTTCGCCAGAATAGTATTATACGTTACGAAATTATTAAAAACTCTCTAGCTCATCGCATTAGGAGCGCCTAAATCGTGAGATCAGAACAAAGTTTGTTTTGGTTTTTTGTTGTTTGGTTTTTTTTTATGGGGGGTGTTGGTTAAGTTAACGTTGGTTTTGCGCCTGATTTTTTTTTTTTGTAAAAAAATAAAAATAATATATTGAAAAACTGTCAGCCCCCTATGACGCATGCGCAGTTCAGCACACACTTTGTGCAGATCTCACGATTTAGGCGCTCCTATCGCATTTACGTCGCAACTTCATGCTCACAGACCAGAAGCCCCATATCTATTGTTCCGTGCGCACGGAGCGCGAACTACATACCTATATAAAATAGCGAATTTTGAAAAATATTTAAAAAAAAATAAATAAAAATACAGGGTGATTCAAAAATAGGGTACAAAATTTTAAGGACTTTTTTTAGGTCCAGAAATATGAAAAAACGTTCCTATAATGGTTGGTGCAGAAATGAGCCTTAAGGGGACGTTCAAGTATTACGTAACGCAAAATGTATCAAAATTCATACACTTCATACCTTGGTTCTCGCGTTATTCAAGGCTGTAGAGATTTCATATTTTGGCTGGCAGTAGGATTGACTTGCATGTAGGAACGCAAAAAAATAGGACATTTTCAAACACCCTTGCAAAAATATGCCTCGAAATCGTGTGAAAAAACGGCGAAATTATAGTTAAGTCAACAAACTAATAACTCTTCTCTCTAGAACAGGCATTTCATTTGTAAAAACTGACAAAAACGTAGCCAACATATACATTTGTCTGTCTTACTCGCACAGCTTTGTTCTAACAGGGACAACAATAACAGTTACTGGTAATTGTTATTGTTTAGGACTGAATATACCTACTATTTGTTTACAAACAAACCGAGATGTTGGCGATACTTTATATTAACGGTATGCGTATTCTAGAGAAAAGAGCTGTTAGTTCGTTGAGTTAAGTAAATAAACATTGTTTTGAATAAAAAAAGAAATATGTCGCGTATCTTTATTTAAATTTATTTTATCTGTTCTATTTTTCATGTTTAATGACCCAATGAATCTTTAGCACATAATTAATACATAGCATGTATGATTCATTGTTTAAAATCCAATCTCCGTTTTCCTTAGAAAATTTTAAAACTGGTGCCTTTTTCCAGAAAAAATAAACTTTTTATGCAAAAAAATACACTGCCCAGTAAAAGAGCTTTTTAAAATGGATTTTTGATTAGGTATCAGATTCACTTTTAGCAACCTAAGAAATATACGCAGGACCGTAACCAGAAAAAAATCTAGGGGGCTCAGCCCCCAGGGTGGCATCCTCAAAAAAATAAAGCTCCCTGACGGTTTCAACCAAATCTTAGAGCCCCTACAAAAAAAAATAAAAAATTGGCGCCCAAAAAAATACCTTCATGAAAAAAAGCTTTGTCCCTAACGCTTTTCTACCAAACTTGGCGCTCCTACAAACAAAAATGGCGCCCCGAAAATTACCTTCAAGAAAGAAAGCTTTGTCAATGACGGTTTCAACCAAAACTTGGCGCCCCTACAAAAAATAATTGGCGCCCAAAAAAAATATCAAAAATATCCTCATGCATGAAAAAAAGCTTTGTCCCTGACGGTGTTTGGACTTTTCCAAACCAAACTAACTTGGCGCCCCAAAAATAATTACCTTCAAGCAAGAAAAAAAGCTTTGTCGTCCCTGATGGTTTCTACCAAACTTGGCGCCCCTTCAAAAAAAAAAGTTGTCGTTACCCCCCCCCTCCAAAAATTACCTTTAAGAAAAAAACCTTTGACCCTGACGGTTTCTACCAAACTTGGCACCCTGCAAAAAAAAAATTGGCGCCCAAAGGGAGGTGACTTAAAAAATACCAGGGGTGGCTCAAGCCAAGGCCAGGGGGGCTAAGCCCTTGAAATTGATTTATATCGACATAAAACGTCACAAACCGCAAAAATACGCAAAAAATTGAATTTTTTTGCACGAAAACAAGGCTTCCCGAAAATTTGAAAATTTTCAAAATGGGAAAGCAATAAATAAAATTGTGTCTCGATCACATATTTTTTTAGGGAAAAGTAAATTTAAAGGAGTATACTATAAATCTTGAAGCAAATGCATAAATAGGACTTTCGAATTGATCTGATATCATATCAGCTTGGGTTGAAGATCATAGAAAAGAAATCATTAAGTGGGGACGTTTCTATAAATTATAAACTGCCCGTGCGTTTGGCTTTATATTTTATTGTGCATTCCATTTAAAATAAGAGTGTTGGAGCCGTTTTGGCCCTTCACAGTGATAGCCAGCCGGCCGCTCGTGCAAAATTTCCAAAAGTAGTGACAATAATAACAGTGACAGTTATAATTTTGTAAGCAGAGAATTATATAGATTTTAGAGTTGTGAGGCCGGCTGGTGTATTTTAAATCTTAAAGTAAATCTTTGTGAATGTGTTGTGAATTTAAATTGCGTTTAAACCACCGATTCAAGGTACATTTATGAAAAAAAAAACTGATATGTATATTTTTAAATCGAACCTTTGTCATTTTATGTCATATTTTGCCGATCCCGGCAGTCTAGTGGATAGTACATATGGCTTCGGTGCTAGGGATCGTGGGTTCGAATCCCACTTAGGGCATGGTTGTTGTGTGTTGTCTTTATCGAATATTATAATGTATATTAAAAAATAAATAAACTGTATCTGGTTAAAAAGGAATTTTCCTAAAGACCAAAAAAAAAAATATATGTCATATTATTGGGATATTTAGCTTTATTTATTTCCCTTAATTTGAGATAGTATCGTCCATAAAGTATGTCATCCTTTTTTTAGCCATTTTGATATCCCCCTATTGGGTGGGGGTCCAGGAGGTGATGCTGATATAATTTTTAACTTAATTGTTACTATTAAATATATACCCTGGTAAAAGTACATAAATCTAACTTAACATAACATTAAATTAGTGACATTTTTATGTTTGGTCTCAAACGTTATACAAAAACGTTATAAAATATATAAATATAACCTTAAAAACTAACTTTTGACAAAAACGTTATAAGATATATAAATCTAAACTTAAAACCTAACGTTTGACACAAACGTTATAAAATACATAAATCTAACGTTAGTTTTACAACCAAATTCTAACCTTTTCCCAACCTTATTCTAACTTTAAATATTTTTTAAATTTCCATTATTAATACATAAGCTATAGTAGAAAATACTCATTTCAGACAGCTATGTGCCTAGATTTGATAATTATTTAGTATTTCTATAATAAGTTTAAAAAAATATCCCCCAAAAGTCAAAATTATAGTAAGTCTGACAACGCTGTACTAGAATTGAACAAATATTTTAAGATTCTGAATGTGTAAATAAATATTAACTAACTAAATATAAAGTTTTTCTGAGAGGTAAACGTATTTATCAAAGTACAACAGCATATTACACGAAAAATATTTAGGGCCACCTAAAAAGATGGATATTTTATAAATAAATGTAACGAAATTATGTTTAAAAATATTATGATTGCTAAAATACATTAAGATTTATTTATATGAATAAAGTCTCCAGCTGCCATTTTATGATCCAGGTAGAAATTTCCTAGTTGGCCACGCCCCTTCCGAAAGTTAGAAATTAAACGTACTTATAACGTATTTCTAACTTAAAATTCCAACGTTAGATTAAAGTTTGTAACTAACGTTTGATTCTAACGTTAAAAAGCGGGACATTTGCACATATTTTATAACGTACTTTTAAACAGTTTTCTAACGTTAGAAAAACGTTATTCTAACTTTAAATTTCTACTAGGGTAAGTATATGTATAAATTTTATACATATACTTACTTGTACTTAAAAGACATGATGTTTAAGTTGTAATAAAAATCTTTAGTTCAAAATTGTATTTTTATATAAAAATTTAACGTGATGTGACATAGAGGGAGGGGGTGCCGGTTGACACCTTGTGACGATGGGAGACTAGACAATTTTGATATAACAAAAAACGCCGAGACTAGACGTACACCGGGAGTACGTTTAATAAACGTACATCAGGTCCGTGCGCATGCGTGTTTCCACATTTTGTTTATTTATTAGTTGACGATAAATAAAATTTTTGAGAAATAAGATAATTTACCTTATCAATTAAAAAAAAAACACCAAACCAGCAAAAAACCAAACGTTAACTAAAAAAAGCTAATATAAATACAACCGATGTACGTTTAATAGACGTACTCCCGGTATACGTCTAGTCACTTTAAACAAAAAAATAAGTGATAATATAAATTTTTAATCGTATCTTTTATATCTATTTAAATTAATTTTTGCTATTTATATATCTATACTTAAAGGACCAGGACTATTGCAAAAAAGTGACAACGCCCCCACGGGATGATTTCCGAACCAACCAACATTGGAACTTTTATTCATGTTCTTGGATGTAGAATCGCCCTTTTAATTTAGTACCTCTATAAAACACCCTATTATAATAGGCTGTAGGTGCAGTTAAATAGGTCAAAATAGAAAGCAAAATGTTCCTATTGACAATGACGGGTCTGCGCGGGTATAAATGATGCATAAACGGAAATTGAGCGGATAAAATACACCCGCTCAAGTCCGGCTTTTGCACCATTTATACCCGCGCAGACACGTCATTTTCAATAGGGATACCGTCAATCAGGGTTAAGTGAAATTGGGGGTAAAGTGAATCAAAGGGACTTGAGCGAATGAAATTCACCCGCTCAAGTCCGGTTTGTGCACCATTTATACCCGCGCCTACCAGTCATTTTCAATGGGATACCGTCAAACAGGGTTAAGTGAATCAAAGGGACTTGAGCGGATAAAATGCACCCGCTTAAGTCCGGTTTGTTCACCATTTATACTCGCGCCGACCCGTCATTTTCAATAGGGATACCGTCAACCGGGGTTAAGAGAATCACTGGGGGTAAAGTGAATAAAAGGTTCGTTCACAAAAATTTTGTCGCGTATACTTGATTTAATGAGAAAACGCTGAAAGACCACTGCTGATGGATCGGCAGTGCTCTGGCCGCATGGTACTGATTAGGTTTGATTTGGTTCGCGAAAATGTCAGTTCTGAACTCATTCAGAACCGGCGCAGGTGCCACTGGGCAATGCTCAGTCGCAACTGCGCCCGTTCCGAATCACTTCAGAACTGCGATTTTCACGAACCAAAACAAACCTATTAGCTTCGCGATTTTTGGTGAATGAACCTTTGATTCACGTTACCCCCAGTGATTCACTTAACCCCGGATAAAGGAAGGTACGTCCAGTTTTGCGGCTAGTAAATTAAGCTTTATTCTTTTGAGTATGGATGGACAAAACTGATAATGATCCCAAAAATAAAAAACTAAATGTTGTTTAAATGGATCGGCAGTGCTCTGGCCGCATGGTACTGATTAGGTTTGATTTGGTTCGCGAAAATGTCAGTTCTGAACTCATTCAGAACCGGCGCTGGTGCCACTGGGCAATGCTCAGTCGCAACTGCGCCCGTTCCGAATCACTTCAGAACTGCGATTTTCACGAACCAAAACAAACCTATTAGCTTCGCGAGAAATTTTTGGTGAATGAACCTTTGATTCACGTTACCCCCAGTGATTCACTTAACCCCGGATAAAGGAAGGTACGTCCAGTTTTGCGGCTAGTAAATTAAGCTTTATTCTTTTGAGTATGGATGGACAAAACTGATAATGATCCCAAAAATAAAAAACTAAATGTTGTTTAACACGTTCGCTGCCGCCTGTATAAATAGACGCTCATCCCAGGACCAATGTAATTCTAGTCTACAGTGAGTCCGCCAGGCATTCTCTCGGTATTGAATATGAGTAGGGGATGGACCCGCCGGGAGTGTTGCCGGCAGCGAACGTGTTAAGGCACTCGGGGTCGGTTTATAATTGGGCAGCTAAAATTTATCTAGCTGATAAAGTCTTAGTTAAAGTTACATTCTAATTTCATTAGAGTTTCCATGGTAATTAACCTACTTTTTATTTTTTTATTTTAGGGTTGTAACGTGAACGAAGCTTCCCCGGCACGAATCAACGAGATCCTACCTTACAATTGGAGAATCTTCCTCAACGGCGAACCGCCCTGGTGCTAGCAAGTAACCAAGCTCTTCTGATAATCTTACCCGCCATCTAAAAACACACAACCTGTGCAAATCTGAGCACGGGCTGCCTCGTAAGTGGAGTATTTATTTATTATTTCCCGCATAAATATTAGGGAGCATACAAAGAACATAGATGAGCTATATATATATATATACAAATTTACTAGTCCTCCATTTTGATCGGAAGTTACGTCAGAAATCAGCCGGGAAATTTAAATTAGTGGGTAAAATATAAATAAATAAACGACATAACATTACTTTTTAATGTTTTCTTATGTTATATTAAAAAAAATCAAACTTACCTAAAAAATATGATACTGCTGTCTGCAGGTAGCAGTCGTTTTATGTTTCTACAACTTTTTATAAAACACGTCATTGCAAAGACTTTACTAGTTCTTTGAAAAAGCACTATAAAATATACAAAAAACAGGGAAAGACTTTAAAAGTTCAAAAACGCTATTATATAGTCTATAATAAAATAAAATGTTCACCCTTCTAGCACAAAACACCAAACGCGTAGAAAAAATAACAGAAAAACCTCGAAAACAAACTCAAAACATACATAAATTAGGTTATGTTAACCTGTTGCACGAATATGTTAGAGGTGTGTGCGAAGAATTATATTTTTATATTATTATGTAGTATAACATCCTGATTTAGTTTTTACATATATAATAAACTGTTGCAACAAAACAACGACAAAAAGAAACTTTTACTGACTACTGAAGTGAAATGAAAAGACACATCTAACAAAGAAAATATTCCTATCTAACGCAACACAGTGTTACCAACATAAAATATATATTTTTTTACTTTATGTTGGACAATTGGAATCAAAATGAAGGACGCATTTAGTCGTGGCGCAGAAGTATGCGCAGACGGTCAAAAATCAATCTATTTGTTTATTTTGTCTATGTTAGGGAGTTATTGGATCTCAAATAGCCTCAAGCACTATTAGTGCGAACGTTAAATTAACATTTACGCAAGCGCAGCACATGTATTTTAAAAGGGAAACGTTAGTATTAGGGCGTAGCATAGCATATATAAAAATTTCGAAAAACTAAAATGCTTGGGGTGCCATTTATTTTCTTTTTTACCTAAAAGAAAAACGATCAGCGAAGAGTTTAATGCTTCGCAAGGCCAAAACAAGCAAAAATCCTCACGTATTTTGTGAGAATTTTTGCTTTGGCACCCCAAGCATTTTAGTTTTTCGTAATTTTTATTTATACTATATAAAGTACGCTATACCCTAATTAGTTTATTAACGTTATAGTATGTTCAACTTCAAAATGAAGTAAGTGTAAACAAACGCACATGACAACAACGGATTTAGTGACAGGGTAGGACAAAATATTTCTATATAACGGTCCATTGCAATGCATTGTACGCTTCATCGCAAGTACTCACGTACTGACCTGTTTAATTTTCTACATCCCTACTCTCGCAACATTCGAGTGTTTTAACCAATGAAACCACGCTCCAGCTGCCGCGTACGCGATTCTTTTATTTACCTCTACTGAATCTTGAAGTTGAATATACTATAATAATTAATAGCGTTGCTACTTGACCTTACTTAAGACCTATTTACACATACGACGTAAAAACGTAAACGTAAAATCGTAAGAAACGCAGTACTCTTGAAATTTAACCAATCAGCGTGCTGCATTTCTTACGATTTCCCGTTTACGTTTTTACGTCGTATTTGTAAATATGCCATTATGTAAGGATAAGGTAATGCAGTTCTTTATTTCTAACCTTACTTTCTAGATGAAATAAATAAGAGGAAAACGAGGAAAAGCAATTTAGTTTTTTTTAGTTTTTACCAAGATCACTTTACACTAAAGCTATTTTGGTTGTAGGGTTGTATGGTCTGTTTCATCAAGCAAGAGAGTAAATTAAAAATCGCACAGTGAATATTTTCAAAACAGATTCGAATATTGGATGTGCGAATATACTACATAGTTTATTTTATAAAACATAACTATATTCTATACACATATTTACTAATTAAACCTGTTGTAATAGTTATTTATGGTACTAGTGGGTAAAGTAAGATATTGCCCATGAGAAAATTAACCTGCGAGGCGTCAGCCAAGCCCTCGAAAGGGCAATATCGGTTTACCCATGAGTGCCATACAAGGTTTTATTCAATAAATAGCTTAGGAATTCATATTTTTATTAAAAATTTTAATGACATTTACAAGAAAATAATTTGACAAGTGACAGCTGAGTGGGTAAAATAAACAATTATCCACTCAATAAAGTAAAAGCCACGCGGGGGTTATTATTGAGTTTATCTATTTGAAATAAAGCTGGTAATTGTCTTATTATCTGTATGTATTGAATAAAAATATTTACTGTGCGATTTTTAATTTACTCTCTTGCTTGATGAAACAGACCATAGTTAACTTTACGCTTTATATAAAGGGAAGACGTATGTCTTCCCTACCTTGGTATATAATTATTATTAGTCCGCATCACATTACTATAGAGGGCTTTTTTTTACATTTTCGGTATCTAGGAAAAAAAATCAGGAACCCTTTATCAAACCCCTAGTTAGTCAAGGTTTTTTGTTATTTTTGTTTTAATTTGTATTGTTTTTTTTTCAGCTTGCTTAATACGTCACAATTTAAACTATATTTAACAATCCCATCTTCTACGCAAATAATTCAAGAAACAAAAGATTCAAAAAATCCAAGGAATTCAAAAATTGAAAGAAATTAAAAAAACACACATAAACTAAAAATTCAAAATGAAAATTGGAACCTCAGACGATCGTATTCACATTCTCGATTCCCAGTCGACAACATGGTCCGTCATCAGGGACATAACGACAACAGACATTCAGGAAGAAGCGTTCTACGTGTGCGACATCGGTGATATTGTCCGAAAACATAAAATCTGGAAAGCCAAATTGCCCAGAGTGGAACCACATTACGGTAGGTTAAAATTAAATTTGTGTAGAGGGGGACCTGGGAGTGGAACAAATTAGCAGTTTGGGCAAAAAAAATCATCTATAGTTCTCACATATGTGTATAAAAAGATGTGGGTAAAAAAGGGATTTTTTTATTTTAGGGGTGGGGAGGTTGGGGGTAAATTTTATATAAAATTGTATTGTCATTAAAGATAAGCATGTGTACCGAATTTCAGCTCTCTACGTTTATTCTAAGTGGATGAAACAGAGAGGGGGTAAACTTAGCCTTATACGCGTTTGGGGGTGGGTGATGGGAGATCAGGGGGAAGTTCACTTGTAATTGTAATTTTATGAGCCTTTTAAAAAATACTGTTTTATGGAAAACTGATCAAAGTCGCAGTGCGCTGTACGCTAGCGTACAACAAAAGATTAAGTCATATAATATGGCATAATATGATATTAATGGCGCAAAACAACTTTACACCACGATATTTCAAGAACGCTTGACTTGAAATTTGGAACATAAGTTTTTCGCAACGTTGAAATTGTTAGTCCAAAATTTAAGTCTCTGTGTCAAAGCATATAGTGTAAAGTTGTTTTGCAAGCGACCTCCACCTTTAATACGACTATAGTAGAATTTTTTGCATTCGTCTAAAAATTACCCTTAGAGCGTTTAGATTGTTTTAGGAAAGACGGCTCGAAGTCGCATCAAAACATATTTGGTTTGGACTTTTTAATAGTATATTAAAGTACTAGTTTCATAACATACGTTTTTAGAGCACGAGTACAAGTTAAGAAAACGAGCCGCTTGCGGCTAGTTTTCTTAAGTACTAGTGCGCTAAAAACGTGTTATGAAACGAGTGCTTTATACAATTTTTTCCATTTTGCTCTAAAATTTAAAAAAACTTTTAAATTGATGACTGATTTAGGGATTTAGGGATTTTTGTTTTGGATTGGCATTACAGTTTACATCATGTTTAAAATTCTAAGAACAAATGATATTTTGATATATTTTATAGTCATCTCTTTACTTTTTTACTGCAATTAACCAAGCCACAATTTTAACATGGTAAAAATAACCTAAACACAAAATTTTGTAGAAAATTCAACTTTAAAGCGACATTGACATTTGCACGGAAAACGTCAAGCGATAGGCCAGGTCTGTTGCTAACCCAAAAGAACAAAAAGTACAGACCTCTTATGGGCCTATAAGAACACGCAAAATGCGTGTGATTATGAGCTTATAAGAGTCGCAAAATAGAAAAAATAATATTATAGGTCTCAGGTCGTAAATAAAATTTCTTTGTTTCAGCTGTAAAATGCAACGACAGTTTAATTGTCTTGGAAATACTAGCAGCCTTGGGCACCGGTTTCGATTGTGCCTCCAAAGTCGAGATCAACAAAGTTCTGTCTTTGGGCGTGGAACCAAACCGCATTATTTTTGCCAACCCTGCTAAACCAGCCAGCCACATCCGGCACGCAGAATCTGTCGGTGTGTCCACTATGACTTTCGACAACGACACCGAATTGCACAAGGTCAAGAGGCTGTATCCAGATGCAAAGTAAGTAATTATATATATATATATATATATATACTTTTTTGGCGCGATGTTGGGGAACATATTAAAAGTCCGAACTATTCTTAATTATAGGGGGGCCTTGATTATGCCCCAAAATTTGTCCTATTAGGTGATTCTATACTAATTTAAAGAAATTACAACCCATAATAGTAGATTACAGGTCGTCTCGGAAAAATACCATTTTCCGTTTTTATTTAAAGATAAAGTACTAATTTTTTTGAAACCTAGATGTTTGAATTCAAATGAAGAAAATAATACAATAATACTACTTTGTTTTTTAGTTCCTTTCATATTTACCACAAATCATTTTTCCTGCATTTTACGAGGGAAGTACAATCATATAAAACTGACGTTTTACATACGCGTAGAAAACAACCACAAAAAGCATTTGTCGATAGCTCACAACATTATAACATTTATTGCCCTTTTCAGCTACAAAAGTAAAAAACATTGACTAAAACTGTACATTTAGGTTTTTTAAACAAAATGTATTAGATTATATTCATGTTTATCATAGTACTTTGGTGTTTATCATGACAGCAGCAGTTCAGCCATTTTGATATTTTAGTCGGTGGCGCCATCTAGCGGAAATTAATGATTTATAATGCAGACCAGTTATAATTAGGTTACTGGTCTCTATTTTTCATTACAGTCAGGTCCAGGCGTGGAACAGTGGGACAAGAAATCACGCACTTCCCAAACTTTATTAATACATGTAATGTATATATTACATATAAAGTTGCGAATAAAATCTGTTACCGTGCTTTGATAGCGGTAATAGCGTTTTGGTTATTATTACATTTTTTTCTAAATTATTTGTCTCCTCCAGGCGTACACATGGTGTAGAATTAAAGTAACATGTACAAACAACAGTTAACGTGTTAAACAAGATATTTAAAAATCAATGTTAACAGTTTCAGGCCTCCCACTTGTCATAAAATGACCCAATTTGTCCTAAAATCGTCATAAAATAAAATTACTGTCATAAAAGTCATAAAATTTCATAAAAATACTCATACTTTTTACTTTAGAACGACCTGGGAGAGAAGTTTTTTTTTTGTTTTTTGTGATCTTGCATTTTATAAAATTTTGAATTGCAACACTGTTTTAAAATTAAAATAGACAATCAAAATTGTAAGATTTTTTGCTTGCAGCGCTTGGGCTTTCTTCAGTTTTTTTTTTTTTGATTTAAGATTGTAAAACTTACAATATTAAATAAAAACTAAACGTCAGTTCGTAAAAAATTTCCTCTGCGTCACTAACTTAGCTAATGAAGAACTGACGACCATTTTTTAGGAGGGGCGTCACTTCAGCCCCCTGTACAAGTGTTGTAACTAAATTATGTTTTGGAAAAATAGGAAGCCTGTGAAAAAAAGTTTCCCCGGGTCTTTGACTGTCTCGGTCTGGCCCCGGATAGAGATAAGTGCTGTAGAATAAGGATTTAAAATGCTTTGCGCTTTTTTGTCTAAATATTTTGTCATAAAATGCCCAAAATTGTCATAAAATCATAAAAAAAATCTGAAAATTTTCGGCGGGAGCCCTGCAAAAGGGGTTGCTCATATTGCATCTTTCCAGTTAGGTTGTTACTTTTGACTAATAACTAAGAAAAATTTACTGCATAAGAAAGAAAGCATAAGTAAAATTAACAGCTGCAGCTGGTAAGTATGCTAGTAAGATAAAAATATAGCCTATAGGCTTGGTAAAAATGTAACTGCAATTCTAATTCAGTCCAACGTGTTCGTTCCAGAATGGTCATCCGAATCCGTTGCGACGCAACCGACGCCCAGTGTCAGCTGGGCATGAAATTCGGCTGCGACCCCATCACCGAAGCGCCGGAACTTCTGCGTCTTGCGAAATCCCTGGACATAAACGTTGTAGGCGTTAGCTTCCACGTCGGGTCCGGGTGTCGCGAGCCTCCAGTCTTCCGACGGGCTATCGCCGCCTCTCGTAAGGTATGTATGGAGGCTTACCGCCTGCGAAAATTTGCGTTTTTATTTATAATATTATGAGAGTATAAATAAATTTATAAATAGTTGTTCTAGTTTATTTGGAGAACAGGCATATGGCCAAGGCGTCCTTTAAGTGAAGGACGCCTTGATGTGGCTCGTTTTAAAGTCATGTGTCTAAAAAGGGTTTCGTTTGAGACTAGATCACTCGTGCTCATCGGAATCGTGAAAATTTGAGATCTTGATTTTGTTGGATGAATGATTTTAATTTTAAGGAGGGATGTCGAGATTTTTATGGATTTAGGTATTCCTCATGAACCAGGGGAAACAAAATAAGATCTGGCTCGCAATTCACTTTAATGTGGATGTCATATAAAAATGTGATTTGAATGTGATTTTATTACCGGCGAACGATATTTAGTTCCACCCATATTTTGCGGTTTGGATCAGTCACGTCACATGGAACGTGAATTGAGTTCCAGAACTAATTCTGGTTAACAAGCTAAAAGTAGAAGTAAAGAAAAATACTACTAACTAAAATTTAGCTAAATTAGCTATTTATCTAATAAAGTTTACTAGAAAATTATATCTTACACAGCTACAAAATTTTTGTTATTGATCTATGTATACTTTATGTTACAGATATTTGACTACGCCAAAACTTTGGGCTACGATTTCAACCTGCTGGACATCGGCGGCGGCTACCCCGGAGGCCACTGCACCTCTTTGGACGCTATCTCCGAGGTGATCAACAAAGCTCTGGACGACTTCTTCGAAGATCCAAACGTGCAGGTGATCGCTGAGCCTGGCCGTTTTTACGTCAGCTCCGCGTACACCTTGGCGTGCAACATACATTCCATCCGCAATGTTGTTCACAAAGATCCCGCTACTGGCGCCACTTCCATGCACCGCATGTACTACATCAATGATGGGGTAAGTATTCCCAAATAGCACCGATGATCTAAGAATATTCTCTAATTATTCTATTGGGTATATTCTTAGAATAAACTTTTAGGTATGCTATGATTATGCTTAAAACTTGCGCTTAAAATGCATAATCTATGCATATGCATGGCATATCCTTATAATTTTCTCATATCATTCTTCTAATGCATATTATAAGAAATTTCTTAGAAATTGTGCTATGCATATTCTAAGAATGTTCTGATAGAAGGTTTATTTGAATTTGCCGCTGTACAGCAATACATTTTCGACATGTTGGAGTTGTAATTCTACAGTAGCCGATAAAAAATTGTACATTTAATTGTTTTTGGTGATTCCAATCGTGTATTATTTGATTATAATTATTGACCTAAGTCTAGTGATTGGTGATTTTATTATGTCTGGTGTTTGTAAGCTATATAAGGTTGTATTGTAAGCATAGAATTTTAAATGTTGTCTATTATATAATAGTTTAAGAAATTGTTTTGTACAGTTGGACCCACAAAAAACGCAAGATTTAAATATACTAAAATGTCAATTTTACTAATTATTTTATAGTTTAAGTAAGATTTTAAGAAATAGGTTAGATTACTTTGACAATTAATTGTCAGTTTTTTCAAAGTTTATTACAGAAAATGCATGCGAATAATGTCGATTAAAAAAATAATAATAATAAATAATAAACTGAAAAAAAAAATAGAATATTTAATCAAATCAAAAATTAAAACACAATATTTAGTAAATCTTATGAAAAAATAAAAATTTGAACTCTACTATCCAAACATATACTTTATGAAAATTATGATCTTCGTTTAAAAAAAGGTTTTTCCGGAGGTTTTTTTTCGCTTTTTTAATCTTGGAACTATCGATGCGGCGACGGGCGATGGTTTTTGACCCAGGAAAATTTGTATTGTTTATAGCATGCACCGCTTCTTGTAAATGGTATTCTCACAAATAATTAAGTAAATTTTCGTCCTGTATTTCATTTCATATCTTCTTTCTTTCCGAGTCTGCACGCTATTTTTTCTTCAATCTTAACCATTATTCTTTTTTCTATGATCTTAACACAACTCTCCGAAACACTAAATAACCTTGCCACAATTAAAAGTCTCTATAGAGATCACTAGCCACAATCACTTCCTTACATCCTGCTTCCAATATACTGATAGTTTGAGATTTCTTAACATTTCTTAACGCATTTCTAATTACTTTATAATTATTATAAGTAATTTTGACAAATATTGTCAACATGACAACGGTTTTGTTTGTATTGTAATTATTGAATTTACGCAACTAAATTTTCAATCTTCGGATTCAACTGTACCACACAATGTCATTATTACACATGTCACTATTCTGGATTACAAATTTTTTTCGTTTTCGACAAAAACGATTTTGAATTATTTTTATGAACCTAGGCCCACAGGGGAAAGTATTTTGACGGCAGCAGTATTTAATGTCATATTTTATTACAGGTATATGGTAGCTTCAACTGCATTTTGTACGATCATCAAGTGGTGAATCCGCAACCCTTAAACCCAAACCATGGTGCAAAATACTACTCCAGTAGTATTTGGGGACCCACTTGCGATGGATTGGACCAAGTGATTGAGAACATGATGCTGCCTGAAATGAAACTGGGTGATTGGTTGGTATTCGAGGACATGGGTGCATACACTTTACCAGTGGCCAGCCCATTTAACGGATTTCCGGTTAGTAAACAATTGATTTTCTAAAAAAGTTCAATTTTTTACAATTACTTGTCTACATTGTTAGCGATTCTCATACAACAACGTAAAAATGCTAGCAACTACTTGTTTTACTTTGTTAATTACAAAGGCCCATAAAAAAAGTAGCCTGTGCTTGGGTTGAGACCCACCTATTCTTATGTATTTTGGGATCCTGAACATTTTCAATGTTTTCTAAATAAAATTGTCCTAACTAGTATTTACTAGACGAACTAGTCAGGACTGGGACTAACTTTACAGATCATAGTAATTTGATTGGACTTTTTAGATCATGTTGTCCAAACTTTCTCAGATAGAACAAATGCATTTAGTATGACAATTTAAATTTTGACAAAAAAAATTTTTTTTTTTCAAAGGATCTCACGTATTTTTGATTTAAAATAAAGCAGAACCCAACACCATATTTATTTAAACATGTTTTCAAAAAGTGCGAACTGGCCACATCTCAAAAAATCTAATTTGCAGATAAAATTTTAAATGCACATTGATAAACCGGTCCTTAGTCAAGTAATCATTTGACTTTTCTAAGTTTAACTTAAATGGTACAAATTTCGCCAATGGTAATATATTTCAATATTGAAGATGAGAGTGAACAAGAACAAATTAAAGATTCTCGTCTTCATTTGCGTAGCAGTTACATTTTGCGATCGTAATACAAACGACATTTTTTCTACGATCTAAAATAAATAAATAAATGTCAGACAGTAAGTTACCTTACAAGGTCGCAGCACTTGAGTACAATTTTCTGCAAATCTGTTGGTGTAAAAGTAAAATCCTAATCGCAGCAACTCTCCATAATTAGCACACAAATATTTAGCACACGAAATTGAGATTTGATTCAAAATAAATAATATTTTCATTAAAAAATGGCGTCGCATATAACTGATAGCTGTTACGATTGACATTCCGGTTGCCTACACTGTGCGCGCGAAAATCAGTTTTCTGCTTGCTGTCATGGTAACGAAAAGTAAAATACTAAGAAATAGGTTATTTTTAAGTCTGAAAACTTCATTTGTTTTTGTAGAAATGTTAACTTTTCTATTAGATCGTAGAAATAGTTATTTATGGTACTGGTGGGTGAAGTAAGATATTGCCCATGAGAATTAACCTGCGCGGCGTCAGCCAAGCAGGTTAATTTTCGAGAGGGCAATATCGGTTTACCCATGAGTGCCATACAAGGTTTTATCCAATAAATAGCTTAGGAATTCATATTTTTATTAAAAATTTTAATGATATTTACAATAAAATAATTTGACAAGTGACAGTTGAGTGGGTAAAATAATCCACTCAATAAGGTAAAAGCCACGCGGGGGTTATTATTAAGTTTATCTATTTAAAATAAAGCTGGTAATTGTCTTATTATCTGTATGTATTGGATAAAACATATTTTCGAATAATTTCTAGGTGCCTAATGTCCATTATGTCGCTGACGAGAGCATCTGGATGCTTTTCAAAGACATCCTGATCCTAACTGAAGAACACTTTGAATTTGGAAGAAAACCATCCAATCTTCGGACAGGAATGGAATGCCTGAATCTTGGAAACGCTGAATTCAGTCTACCTTCATTACCCTTAAATACTGAAGTCTGCAATGGCACGACCATGATTGAGGAACACGTTTTTGAACTTGTCGATGTTGGACCTATAGATTAAGGCTAATGGTTGAATTAAAAAATTACGAAGTATATGTAGGGGCCCTAGATCTAGTTCTAAATTAGCAATCCTAGCTAACCTAAGACCTAGATCTAGTATCCCTAAGTAAACTCTGTTCATTTTGTTTGTGTAAAGAATGAACCTTCCAGTATTCTTTTACTCTTATTATCATATTGTCATGAAACATGTATGTCAAATGACAATTTAATTAAAACATATAGGAAATGCAGGGTCGCTCGTTTTCGGAAAAAAAATGAACTGGGTTTATATGCCCTATTTAACCAGATGTCTGTTACTTTCTAGCATGCAATAAAAAAAACAAAGCAAATTTTATTTCTCTTTAATTGAATAAAATTAAAAATAAATTTATACAGACAAGCTCTACAATGCAAATGAAAGAAACAGAATATTTTCTAAATATGGCATATCTTTGGCTTCAGATTTTTTAATTATTCCAATACCCTTAACTAGCAATTTTTTTTCTTTTTTCGGTGACATATGGTCCCCTCATCCATTTTAAAAGAGACCAATTTTTTTGATTATGTATCTTTACAATTTTTTAATATTCTTATGACTTTTTTTTGATAATTTTATCTAAAATTTTATATATTTCATTCAATTGATGTTTTTTGTCACTGTAGAAAGCTAGAAATTTTGTTGAAATTGAAAATGGAAATTTTCACATATCTTTAGCAAAAATGAAAATTAAGATATAATATTATTAGATATTGGAGTTTTTAAATTTAAAAATTGTTTACCCCTTATTTTATTATCTGCTTATTTTCGGTAAAAAGTAGTAAACTCTAAAACATTGTATTCGTTAATAGTTATTTTCTTAACTAGTGTATTAAGTGGATAAAATCAGTTAATACACGAGTTGAGAATTTAATTTTATCCAACACCTTTTATTTTTAAATAAAAATCTATAATTTTGCGAAAATATTAAGATTAAGTTTTCTTAATACTAAAATAATAGGTAGCCATGGCCTAAGTATGCCTATTAAAAATAAACAATTGCTAGTTTTACATTTCTTACAAACGTCAAAATGTGATGGTGATGACAGAATTTTTAATAAAAACAGTATTTTATTCAAAAACTAAAGAAAAATTTTTGGTTTTCTTTAATTTTTATGGTTTAGTTAACGTGCTTCTATTTATAGAATAGTTATAATACTTAATTAAAAGGGTATGTAACTAATTTTGGGTGAGATCAAAAGCTGTACGTAAAAGAGTGGGTGAAAAAAACTCACTTTTGACATTTAAAATAGTGCTCAAAACAAGTGTTTCTGTGAAGGTGTTGGATAAAAGATTTTTTAGTAACACTTTTTCAAGGTTTACCTTTAAAAAAAACTTTAATATCTAGTATTTTCTGTTTTGCATAATCTTCATTTAGAATTGTGTAAATTTTATGAAATCAGTAGGGATGTATTGTTAAATATAGTATATTAATTGGGGTTTAAAAAATACAATACTCATGTATTATAAAATATTCAAACTGTTTTATTGTACTTGAATTTTGTATATTTTATGTCTCTAGTCGTATAAGCAAGGGGGCAGTTTATAGCTTACTCAAATCGGATCATGTTTTAATATATCATTCCAGTATATTTTAATTATTATTCAATAATAAAATATACTTGAACAGCTATATTACGCTTCTTAGAATAGTGCTTGTTCATTAGAGGAGTCCTTAAAAAAATAGATTTTTAGGATCCCTAAATTTGTTTCAATTCTCTAAAAATGATGTGTCTCAATTTTCAGGTCGATAGCTCAATGTTAACACATGCTGCATCTAATGTACTCAGATACAATTATAATAGTGTACAAGTCAAACGGTACGTCCTATCGAAAAAATGTGACGAATTAAAAAAAAAATAAAAAACATATTTTTTATTCTTTGCATTTTTTTGATAGGACGTACCGTTTGGCTTTTATGCCCTTTTTTAGGGCTTGATGTTTGTTAACGTTGTGCTATCGACCTGAAAGGTTCACATAATTTTTAGACAATTAGGAACAAATTTAGGTGGCGTCCGTAAAAATCATTTTTTAAGGACCACCCTAATGCTCATATAACTTAATTTATTCATTTTTATTTTTACCTGTATAATTATAATTTTAGTGGTTTGTACTACAATGGCAAAATAGTAACATAACAGTCTAATGTTGTACAAAATACCTTTGTAAAAGGTCCCAGAACGACTCTAAACTAACAAATAATAGTATATTGTTTTACTAAGAGGAAAAGTGAAGCTTTTTTTTACTAGTCTGTAGAATTTACGGACGACGCGAAGCGGAGTCCGGAAACTACAGACGAGTAAAAAAAAGCACTTTTCCTTTAAGTGAAACATACTATTTTTTCTTCAAGCATCCTATATATTTTTTTTTAAATTAATTTTTGAATTTAATTTATTCAGTAATAAAGTATGTATTTTTTATTAAAATAGGCCAATAAAACCCTTTCGAAATAAACTTAAACCTTCCTTAGCTCATTTAAATTTTTTTTCGTAGGCTAAATCGTACACTTTTCGCGATTTCGATGGTTTGGACCATAAATTCTTCTTCAATCATTTTTAATCAATTTCACACAAGGTTTTTGCACAGAATCTCGAGTCAACCACCTGTTTACATAATAAACAAACAAGTTTGAAGTATGGCTGTCATCAAAGTCAAAGAGTGCTGCCGCCAGTGGTAGTTTTGCTAACTAACTTTGTTTTACAGCGTACAACAATGAACTCATGTAAAAAGGCCAAAGCAAATTAGAAGAAGAAGAAGAACAATGAACTCATTTTTTTACTATAAAAAAATAAATCAGTTTTAACTAGGTTTGGACTGTTCAGTTAAAAAATATGAACATTTTAGTACGCTTGAAGAAAAAATAGTTTGTTCTAAAACCATGTAAACACACAGTATCATAATGAATTGTTCTAATAAGGAATTATTTCAATATTATGTAAGCATGTTTTTTTTACGGATTTGGACGTGCGACTATTTCGGTATTTATTATTGCTGAAAAAATTCAGTAAAAAAATAATTTTACCCCATTTATGTAAAAGCGTTTAGTTTGACATCCCCCCTTTTTTATTATCATACCAGCAAACTAGTTGCAACACGTATTGCTGGAAAAGCTCCGTAAAAAAATAATTTTATCTCCTTTATGTAAAAACATAGTTTTACATCCCCCCTTTTCTTTTATTGGTTTATAGTTGTTTAAATATCTAAATAAGAGGAAAACTTATTAAATTAAATGACCAACATCATTAAAAAAATGTATTCTGGACATAAAATAATATATATATTATGGTAACTTGGCTAGTGCCGCACACAGGTAAAAAAATCTCAAAAAAAAAAAACGAAAAAAAAAATCATGAAGCGTCGAATGTTTTTTATTTATAATGTAGTGTCCTCTAAATGATTTCAATATTTTTTTTGAAAATGTTTGCGACCTTAAAAATTTAATTTAAGTGGCAGATTGCATATACAATATCTTACACTTATTTTTTTTAGGGCTGTATTTTTTAAATTTTAAAACAGTACAAATATGGGGTATCATAAAAAGGTATTATCTCCATGTCCGGACGCGTCAGGTAAAAAAATAGAAATTTGTGGAAAAAAATCAGATTTGATTTATTTTGTATATTTTTAGGTTTAAAACAAATAAACCTAAACAATGGGAAACTACTAAAATATTTAAAAGGTCACTTCATTTTTGGCGAAATTAGGCATAAATTTATTTTTTTAACAGCCATTAGAAAAACTTTTTTGGTCAATTATGTAACTTTTTATACTTAATTTAAATCGGTATGCAATGTGCCACTTAAATTTAATTTTTTACGCAACGTCACAAACATTTTCAAAAAAATTTATTGAAATCATTTAGAGGACACTATAAGGTTTATAAATATTCAACATTCGACGCTTCATTAATTTTTTCCGTTTTTTTTCTTGGGATTTTTTACCTGTGTGTGATTAATTTGTTAATTTGCGTACAGTAATGCTAAAAAATGAAAATATCGTTATGCGAAAAGTTGTACGTGAATTATCAACTCATTAACCGGAAGTTATATTTTACCACAGTGTTGTATTTTTTTATTTACCTAAAATCTTATGTAAGAATTGCTAATGAACCTCCAACCCTGCATCAGTAAGATTTTCAACAACCCAAAATTGCTTATGTAATGTTTAAATGATCCCTTAAAATAATGGTGTTATAATGTTTAGCTATGAGAAAATACAACAAAAAAAATTGAACCGGTTTCGATTTTTTGTAATTTTTGCTAATATTATACTCTGCAATAAAGGAAACGAATAAGCGAAGGCAATATAATGTGTATTTCTGTTATATATATATAATGCTTAGTTTTTTTTTTTCACAGATCAGTAAGTTTTTGGTATTGCATACTTTGTTCTTTCACTACCAACAATAAAGGTTTTATTTGAATTTTACATTGACACCTATTTGTAAAATAAGTAGAAAATATTGACTTGATTGGTTACTAGGTTTTTAATTATTCACTTACTTTCCTAGGGGCGTAAGTTAATAATGTAACTACGTTAAACTTGCCTACATTGTTAAACCTGTTATCTTGGTAGTGAAAAATATTTTTTATGTTCATTAATTTCTACAATATATGTGTAAAAATGAAAATAAATAAATTATATTTATCAGCTATTTGGATTTTATTTAATATAGGTTTCAAATTTAATCAGTAGGAAAGCCTAAAAGGGACAATTTTCAAGGATGTTTTTAATTAGACCAAAAGCCCAAATTTTCGTCGTTTTTTTACATCGATTACAATAATTATAATCGATATAAAAAAAAAACGACGAAAATTTGGAATTTGACAATTATTGTCAATATTTATATTGAAACCCGCCTACTCTACAGTTGTAGATTCCAAAACTGAAGTTTCAGTCCCATAGAAACATATGGGAAACATTTTCTGCCATGAACAAGGGCAGAAAATGTTTTCCACTGCAATAAAAGGAACATTCCCATGAACAAAGTAAATCCATACTAATCTGATGTGTATCGAATTAGCTGTTTAGTAAGTTACTAGTAGCATTTTGTTATATACCACAGTTCCAAGAACGACTTTATTCATTTTAATTTAAGTTTTGTTAGTGGTAGGAAACAGCATAACACTCGAGTGCACTGAAATTGAAAAACAAGCGCGTACGGCTCGCCAATCTTTCTCAATAGGGTTATGGCCTAAATAACCAATGTAATACCATTCATAAATGGTTTCTTGTTTTGGTAGGCGTATCAACCATTCCTAACCACAAATCGTCGTTGCTTCAAGGTTGAAATGACCATTGACAGTTTATAAGTATTTTGACTATTGAAAACCATTCACGAACAAGCCTTCCTCTATATGGTTTTCCTCCTCATTGAGAACAATCAGTTTCGAAACGGCATTGTCCCCATTTAACACCATACATTGAAAAGGTTTAATGACCATAGAAAACCATTAAAAGGGTTTCCCCTCATTAGCGACCTTTCATTTCGGAGAGTATTCCCAATAGTGACTTGACCCATATAGAATCTTTCACCAAAGGTACAGCCATTCGAAACCATTTGTGAATTGGCTAAGCCCGAACCATTAATTGAGCCTGTTGGAAAAACACCATACATGCATGGTTTTCAATAGATCTTTTTGAGCAGGAAACTTTGTAAACATACTTATCTCCCCACAATTTTATATAAAATGTACTTGGAGAGCTGACATTTTGTACACATGCAAAATAATTCTGGAAATTCATCCATGTTTTGTTAAAAATAATGTGTGACTCCTTATAGTTAAGTTAAATGTTAACTAGGTTAAAATTTATTTTTTGCACGACCAAGACTAAACCCTAATTTTACGCTTTCATTTTCGGGACTAAACTTGCCGTTTTTCTCCCTAGGGAATAAAAATCACAGCAACCTTAATAATATTAAAATATTATACTTACTATGTGCTTTGCTGGTTTAAAAATTAGGTTTGGTGGTGTTTTGTAATAAATTAGCGATTCAAACCAATTTATTTGATTTTAACAAAGAAAACCTTTAAAAATAGCATTGTTATAACAATTTATACATAACTTAAAATTTAACATCTTCGTCCATTTTTTTGACGTTTGTGTGTGTTAACCATATTAAAAAACAATTGAAATCGCGATAGCCATGAAACTGACTTTTCGCAATTTACAGGCATCTTGATTAAATTACGAAAATAAAACAACCGATTTTAGACGCGTGGTTTTTAATTTTAATTTTATCTACCTACCTAAATTATGTTTGGTCCTGCAAAAAATAGTGTATATACCTCAGGACTAAACTTGTCTGTTTTAGTCCCTTGCATTTCTGTTTGCCTCGCTCGCTACGCTCGCTCAGGAAACACTAATGCAGCGGGACTAAAACAGCCAGTTTAGTCCCTTGGTATATAAATAACTATTATTTTAGTCAAACTTCACGTGTGATATTATAAAAACAGTTTAAAAGTTAGAATTTACATTAAAATTAAAAAATTACACAATTTAAAACTTAAAAAATAGTAATAAACAAATTAAAAATGACATTGGAGAATGGACATTATAAAAATTAGGAAAATAAATAAAAGCATAAAAATAACAAAATAGTGGAAATGTAATTTTAATAATAAAATAATAGATACTTCAATAATATTTTTGAAGGGCATGATATACGTATATAAACACGGCTTAAATTTTAAGCTACAGCTTAATTTAGCTAAAGTTTAAAATATTAGCGTATTATATTTTTTTGATAAGAGGTTTAACTTGATCCTACCTAGTATTAAAAAAAAATATATCATACTAAAATTATTATTAAAGGTATTTTTAGACACAAAGGTTTTATAAAAAAAATAATTCTAAATATATCCTTTGATTTATATTTTGTTATAAGTGTTTAAAACTAAAGAACTATACTGCCCTACTACGCTAGAAAGCAGTAACTCGCCTGGTAGAAAAGTACATAAATCTAACTTAACATAATATTAGATTAATGACATTTTGATGTTTAGTCTCAAACGTTATACAAAAACGTTATAAAATATATAAATCTAACCTTAAAAACTAACGTTTGACAAAAACGTTATAAAATACATAAATCTAACGTTAGTTTAATAACTAAATTCCAACCTTTTTCTAACCTTATTCTAACTTTAAATATTTTTTAAATTTCCATTATTAATACGTAAGCTATAGTAGAAAATACTCATTTCAGACAGCTATGCGCCTAGGTTTGATAATTATTTATTATATCTATAATAAGTTTAGGGCCACTTGCACCAATGCCCAGACAGCACAAAGATGACTTAAAGAGATCTTAAAGATTTCGTAGCTCGTCATTCAAGACGTCTTAGGAACGTCGATTTTCGCCGTATATGCATCTTAAAGACGTCTTAACGACGTCGTATGTTACAAAAGGTAACGTCTTTAAGACATCT
Organism: Brachypterus glaber; assembly: GCA_958510825.1. Classification (NCBI taxonomy): domain Eukaryota; kingdom Metazoa; phylum Arthropoda; class Insecta; order Coleoptera; family Kateretidae; genus Brachypterus; species Brachypterus glaber. Next base: position 7,204,351 of record OY294044.1, on the reverse strand, counting down.
TTTTTAAGACGCCTTACAGACGCCTTGCACAGGCGACTTTACAACATAATGACCACTCCCATTTACGTTGCTAGGTACGGTCGTATTGATATAAAAAGCATAATAATAACTAGAACAAGAGGTAATTTATTTGCCAAAAAAAGATCCTAAAAAAATGTGATTTAAAAAAAAAATTATTTTTTTTTTCAGTTTTTGAAAATTTCTTTTTTGATTTTTTTAAATTTTTTTCGTTTTTCGTAAAAAGAATTTTTTTTTTAATTTTTTGTTTTTCAAAAAAAGATCTTTAAAAAATTATATTTTTTTTTTAAATAGTTGATTGTGGTTAATTTATTTTTAGCGATGAGTATCGAAGTTAAGATGTCTTGTACCGATACTTAAAAGACATCTTATAGACATCATAATCAGATATCTTTTAAACATCCCTAAAAAGAAGTCCATAAGATATCCTTTTCACGTCTTTAGGCGTCCAGACATAATTAAGATCTAAAAAAGACGTCTTTAAGATATCATGTGCTGTCTGGGTGATGGTTTAACTTTAAAATTGGATTAAATTGACCGCTGGCCAATCAGAACGCAGAATTTTTAACTTAAACTCGGTTTAGCCGAGTTAATCCCGTACCAAAATTTGGTGCAAGCTGCCCTTAAAAAAATATCCCACAAAAGTCAAAATTATAGTAAGTCTGACAACGCTGTATTAGAATTGAAAAAATATTTTAAGATTCTGAATGTATAAATAAATATTAACTAACTAAATATAAAGTTTTTCTGAGAGGTAAACGTATTTATCGAAGTATAACAGGATATTACACGAAAAATATTTAGGGCCACCTAAAAAGATGGCTATTTTATAAATAAATGTAACGAAATTGTGTTTAAAAATATTATGATTGTTAAAATATATTAAGATTTATTTATATGAATAAATTTGTCTCCAGCTGCTATTTTATGATGCAGGTAGAAATTTCCTAGTTGGCCCCGACCCCTCCGAAAGTTAAAAATTTAACGTACTTCTAACTTAAAAATCTAACGTTAGATTAACGTTTGTAACTAACGTTTGATTCTAACGTTAAAAATCGGGACATTTGCACATATTTTATAACGTACTTTTATACAGTTTTCTAACATTAGAAAAACGTACGTTAGAATAACCATAGAATACGTTAGAATAACGTTATTCTAACGTTAAATTTCTACTAGGGTCCATTTGTCGCCTAGCGACGTTTTGACGTCAACTCTGATGTAATATTTTGAAAACGCTGCTATGCGACAAATGGAGTTACTGCTTTCTAGCGTAGTAGGGCAATGTAGTTCTATCACCATATAGTTCTATAACTCGTATCAGAACATCAAGGTTTCAACTAACATTTTTTCAGGTTTTCACTTTTTTGCATTTTTGAATAGAGCTTTTTACTACCTTTTTGCCTGTACTTAAACAATAAAATTATTATGCACATAGCCCATTTTATTTACAATACAACCATGTTCTATCTGCATTTTTTGAGATATTTTTAGTGCAACGAGGTTTTAACTGATATTAGGCGTGGTTATACAGAGGTAAAAAAAATATATTTTTTTGGATTCAAGTACTCACACCCCTAAACTTTCCGCTAGGATGTCACAATTACGAAAATACCCTTTTTTGAAAATCGGTTACGATTTCGGACGGAACCGGCCTAAAAAGTGGACCGAAAAATGTCAAATCTTTGGACTTTTTGGTTATAAATCGGTTGTTTTTTCAAATAAAAAAATATTTTAGGGTTCGTTTCCTATATATTGGGGGACTATCATTACAATAAAAATGTCAGATCCAGTGTCGCACGTAAGGGGTGAAAAGTAGGGTAATTATTTTCCGTTTTTGTAACTTGTTATGGAAGATTTTGGTAGTTTGCTAGGCAATTTTTCAGGAATACAATTTTTTTACACTATTTTTTTAAAATTATACTTTTTATCATATTTTTACATATTTACGTTAAAAATGTTAGTTATACACAGCGCCTAGCGCCAGAATATACGATTAAAATTTCTCAAAATCGCCAAAAACGTCCTAGACAAAAAATTCTTGTATACAAATGTGTTTTATGAAAAAAAATAAGAAAATCTGAAAATTTTCGGCCGTCTGTCAGTCCGTCCGTCCGATGTCCGTTCGACCGTCCGATTTTTGTCTGATGTACTTTTCTACCAGGGTGGGCAATATTTCAGGTGCGTAACCTTTTTGAAGTTCAGTGTGTGTTAATTAAAATAAAGGAAACCCTTATAGCAAAAATTTATCTCCAAATTTTATTTTTAAAAGGCCTCTGTAACTTCCGCTTTAAAAAATTTCGCAAAACATTTACATATGCATTAAAAAAAAATTAAATAAATTCATTTTGTAAATAAACTGATAATTATTATTAGGCTTTAATAGAATATATAAGTATCTAACGTAAGAAATTAAATATTAGTTATGTATACATTTTACTGGCTATTAAAAAGAATAAATTTCCAAAAATTACCAACATTTTTGGTAAGTAAATTATTATACCAAACATTCACACGGAAACAAATTCACTTTTACGGGCAAAAAAAAACACAGATTTGTTTTCGCAGAAATTGTATTTTTTGCATCACTTTTTCGGACAAAAAACCCGAGAGAGAGATTTCTCCTCGCAGAAATTGTATTTTTTGCATATGAAACGCAGAGAACTATCACAAGACTTTTCTAGGGGAATGTAAAAAAATATTTACCCAATACAAACAGGTAATAAGACAATTACGAGCTTTATTTTAAATAGATAAACTTAATAATAACCCCCGCGTGGCTTTTACTTTATTAAGTGGATAATTATTTATTTTACCCACTCAACTGTCACTTGTCAAATTATTTTCTTTTAAATGTCATTCAAATTTTTAATAAAAATATGAATTCCTAAGCTATTTATTGGATAAAACCTTGTATGGCACTCATGGGTAAACCGATATTGCCCTCTCGAAAATTAACCTGCTTGGCTGACGCCTCGCAGGTTAATTTTCTCATGGGCAATATCTTACTTTACCCACTAGTACCATAAATAACTATTTCCAGTTTTCGATTTGATTAACCAAGATATAACCATGGTTAGATTTCTGGATTCGCCCTTGAGTAAATAATACTTTAAAAAACGATCGCTGGAAATAAGATTATTAGTTAAAAATATTTTGAAAAGTGTTTATAGTTATCTTTTTATGAAAATACATATATCATTCAGTACGATGACTGAAAAAATATATAAATGGAATATTTAACACATAAACTAGATGAAACGTTGCAAGCACCCTGTCAAAACATCGGCACTATTGGGAAAACTAATAACATGCTATTAGAACAGGGTAGCATAACATAATTACAATTTTACTACTACTGCACAAACTAACTTGTATAATATTTATATTAAACTTTGGCTTTTCTTGTACACTTAATATATAATTAAAATTAATAATAAAAATATGTTTTTACTTGGATGCAAGTTGAACTTATTAATTACAATTTTTGATTGATTTTAAAAACAAATGAATGGAAGCTTAAAATTTGTACACTAGAGCCATCTAGTTTGCAAATTTCAAACTAGGTGTTTTGTTTGATTTTAAATTCTGTGTCTTTATAACATTATATTCTAGCAAAAAACTGTATATAACATTTTTATAGGGCTTAAAAAGAGCTTTTATTTAAAATATAATTTTTTAAAATCGGGTTATAAATATGTGAGATATGATAAAAAAACCTTTTACTGCTTTAAACGCCAATATCTCGAAAACAATGCGTTTTAGGAAAACGTTGTTTATAACATTTTTGACCAATTTAAAATTATCTTTTATATAAGTGCTAAATTAACCAAATACAATAATAATTGCCTTAATTATAAACAAAAAACGCTAAAAATAGGAGTTTTACCCTATTTTTACCCCCTTACCCCCAAAATCTAATCAGCTCTTCGGAATACGATAAGAAACAATATGCAAAAAACCGCAAGTCGATATCTCATGTAGAAATAGAGTTAGAGAGTTTACACCCAGACAGACAGACAGACCGACGCAAAAAAATTTTTTACTGATTTCGACTCAGAATGGTCTAAAACTTCGAGAAATGTGAAAAAAAACGTGGTCAAAGATTTTGACTTTTCTGCGAAGATTTCAATACATCGACCCTCTACTAGCACTAAGTGCCGATGTAATAGATATTTTGTTTTTATTGGATTTGGCATGTGAATAGATTTATTGAATCAATATAATTCATATATTTTTCCTATTTAGTTTACCCACACGTTCTGTTTTTAATTAAATTAGTAAGTATCAGATGTAAGCAACCAAAGCCGACTGAAAAAACGGAAAATGAGGTTCGAACATCTCCAAAACGAAGATATCCAGATTCTGGACTCGAAAGCCGACGTTTGGTCCACCATCCGGGATATTACTAGTTCGGATAAGACAGAAGAAGATTTTTACATTTGCAACATGGCTGATATCGCCAGAAAGCACTTTAATTGGATGAAACTGATGCCAAGAATACATACACATTACGGTAGGATTTCTTAACTTTTAAACATAATTATTCGGCAGAAAAATAAACATCCACACAAAATTTGTATTCCAGTTTTTGAAAAAAAAAATATCCGTTTGACACTCTATTTAAGGCGGTTCCACACCTCTCGCCAAGTACGACGAATATTCGGCCAAGTAACAAGAAATCACAGTTGGTCAATGCAAGTGCGCACCTACTAAGCGCGCTTAATCATGTGCTGTTGCTTTACTTTACTAGACCGAATATTAGTCGTACCAGGCAAGTGGTGTGGGACCGCATTTAGAATAATTCTAACTTTATGTCTTGATTTTCGCTAAAAGCAGGGACGCCTTGCTAAAATCGATTATGCTTAAGTAGAACACCCTGGTAGAAAAGTACATAAATCCAACTTAACATAACATTAGATTTGTGACATTTTTATGTTTAGTCCCAAACGTTATACAAAAACGTTATAAAATATATAAATCTTACCTTATAAACTAACGTTTGATAAAAACGTTATAAAATATATAAATCTAACCTTAAAAACTAACGTTTGACAAAAACGTTATAAAATACATAAATCTAACGTTAGTTTGATAACTAAATTCTAACCTTATTCTAACTTTAAATAGTTTTTAAATTTCCATTATTAATACGTAAGCTATAGTAGAAAATACTCATTTCAGACAGCTATGTGCCTAGGTTTGATAATTATTTATTATTTCTATAATAAGTTTAAAAAAATATCCCCCAAATGTCAAAATTATAAAAAGTAGCTGTACTATAATTGTCAAAATATTTTAAGATTCTGAATGTATAAATAAATATTAACTAACTAAATATAAAGTTTTTCTGAGAGGTAAACGTATTTATCGAAGTATAACAGGATATTACACAAAAAATATTTAGGGTCACCTAAAAAGATGGCTATTTTATAAATAAATGTAACGAAATTATGTTTAAAAATGTTATGATTGTTAAAATATATTAAGATTTATTTATATGAATAAATTTGTCTCCAGCTGCCATTTTATGATGCAGGAGAAATTTCCTAGTTGGCCCCGCCCCCTCCGAAAGTTAGAAATTAAACGTATTTCTAACTTAAAAATCTAACGTTAGATTAACGTTTGTAACTAACGTTTGATTCTAACGTTAAAAAGCGGGAAATTTGCACATATTTTATAACGTACTTTTATACAGTTTTCTAATATTATAAAAACGTTATTCTAACATTAAATTTCTACTAGGGCATGTTCTATTAAGTACTTGCCCATACGTAATTTCTACTTGCAAGTTCAGACTTTTTTTATCCGTTGGCCAATTGGCGGGTCCCCGGAAAGTTGACTTTATTTTATTGTCGACATATTTTGTTACTTGAAATTTTATCCCGGGACTTTAGATGCTTCTTTCAGTGGAAGTGCTTCAAAGCAGCAGGTTTATTTTAGAATTCTAAACTATTCTTAAGTAATTTTTTCTTATGCTAGGTTTTTAACCTTTCTAGCAGCTCTACAAAATATGTCAGTGCCCCACATCCGGTTCCCTATGGTCTGTTTTTTCAAGCAAGATAGTAAATTAAAAATCGCACAGTGAATATTTTCAAAATAGATTCGAATATTGGATGTGGGAATATACTGCATAGTTTATTTTATAAAAAATAACTATATTCTATACACAAACATACACGATTCAAACCTGTTGTAAAAATATTTACTATGCGATTTTTAATTTACTATCTTGCTTGAAAAAACAGACCATAGTAACAATTTTTGTCTTGAGCAAGTCTGGCTCAAGGTTCTTGATCAAGTAACTGCATCCTGATTTTGACAATTCTTGCACAAGATACTGGCGACAGATTCTTGCTCAAGAATTGTCAAAGAATTGCTACAGATACTTCGTCAAGATTCTTGGAACAAGTCTTGAGCAAGAATGTAGCAAGAAAAATTGACAATAAATCGAAAGCGATTTCTATCATGATCAAATCGTACTTGTTAGAGTAGATCAAGATTTATGACCAAGAATCTTGTCAAATTCTTGGTACAGACTTGACAAAGTATTGCTAAATGCTCTGCTTCCAGAATCTTGCTAAAGTCATGCCCAAGTCTGGATACAGAATCTTGATTAATTCTCTTGCTCAAGAATTGTCCAATTCTTTACAAAGAACTTTGTCAAGTACTCTGGTCAAGAAACTTGTCCAAGTTCAATGTTACTATGGTATGTTTTTTCAAGCAAGATAATAAATTTAAAATCGCACAGTAAATATTTTTACAACAGATTTGAATAGTATATGTCTGTGTATACCCTTGCGACCTTCAACTTACTCTGGAAACACTCTGGAAACAGAGTCAGAGTGAAAACATTCTGCTGCCAACGTGTTTCCAGAGTGGTTTTGTGCCATTTTGTCAGAGTTGAATCAGAGTGGTTCCAGGCTTGATTCACAGTAGATCCAAAGTGGGTTTGGACTTTTTTTTTAATCAGAGCGTTTTCAGAGTGTTTTCGTTTGGACTTTTTTTTTCAAAAAAAAAAAAAAGTCCAAACGAAAACACTCTGATTTTACTCTGGGAACGTTATGGATAAAGGGCACAAATACACTCTGGAAATACTCTGGTAACAGCATGATTACAAAATGTTATTAGAATGTTTCCAGAGTTTTTTCAGCGTGATTGTAAAGTCGCAAGGGTATAATATAGTTATATTTTATAAAATAAACTACGCAGTACATTCGCACATACAATATTCGAATCTGTTATGATAATATTCACTGTGCAATTTACTATCTTGCTTGAAAAAACAGACCATAGGGTAAGTCATATTTAAGAAATTATTTGTTTAGCCGTCAAATGTAACGATCACCATTTGGTACTGGAAACTCTGGATGCGCTTGGTACCGGATTTGATTGTGCGTCCGAAAAAGAAATTGCGAAAATTTTGAGTATGGGAGTTAAGCCAGATCGCATCATTTTTGCGAATCCCACAAAACCTGAAACGCATATTAAATACGCAGCCAGCAATGGTGTTGAATACATGACTTTTGACAATGGATTGGAATTGGAAAAAATTAAAAGGAGTCATCCCAGTGCAAAGTGAGTCAAACTTTTTTCACATTTTTTAAAAAAGCAACATTAATTCATTTATAGAATTTTAGGAATAATTAATAATTTTTTTTTTATATCGAATTATATTGCTTTATTTCCATGGAAAAAAATATACAGGGTTACTGGTAATTCGATACAGTCCTTTGGAGATGTGATGGGAAAAAGGTAAGGAGTAAATTAACCTTAATATGCATTATACAAAACTAAAACTAACAAATAGATTTTGAGATATTTCATCTTTTTCATTTTTTTTAAGAGTAAATCTACTTTACAGCAATCCAGTATGAAAGTTAAAATATGTAAAGTAGATTTTTTGGAAATTAACTCTTGACATTAAGAAAAAAAAATAAAATAAAATAAAATTGAAATATCACAAAATCTATTGAGTTTTCTACAATGCATATTAAGGTTAATTTACTCCTTACCTTCTCTCCCATCATGTCTCCAAAGGAATGTATCAAATTACCAGTAACCCTGTATAGTAAACTATTTCTGCTGCAGTTAAACTAAAATTTTAAATAGAAATACATTATAAAGAACTTTCACTTTCGGGTTTAGACCGTGTTAATGGATTTTCACTTTCCGACGTTTCGTCTCTTACTACTAGAGACATCTTCAGGGATTAATCTGAAACTAAGTTTCGAATCAACTTGTGTCACTATTTATGACGAGTTGTGGTTATTCACCCGTGACGAGGTTTTTTCCTATCAAAGACTTCCATATTGCAGGTAAGTGGTAACCAGTGTCCCGATTGATATTGTTAGGATGCTTGATGATTTCTATCGATTCCCGTATCTTCCTTGGCATTTTTCTGTTTTCTGTTAATATTTGTTTTGTTTCAGACAAATTGATTTTATGACCTGTTTCATGTACATGTTCGGCTACTGCCGATAAGGAAATTTGTTTCTTTCTTATGTTGCGCTCATGCTCTTGAAGTCTTGTAGAAATTTTTCTCTTAGTTTCACCTATGTAAACCGTACCACAGGAGCAGGGTATTTTATATACGCCTTCTGAACTCAGGGGTATTTTGTCTTTTGTTGAAGTCAAACATTGACCTAATTTTTGGTTGGACCGAAATATAGGCTTAATATTTGACTTCTTCAAAAGTTTACCTATTTTATCCGTGATACCGCTTACATAGGGAAGTATCTGTCTGTCATTGTCACTATTGTCCTGTTGTTTGGGTCTGGGATTTCTGTATTTGTATATGGTCTTATTAATGCCTTTTTTGGTATAACCGTTCATGGTCAAGGCTTTGGTTAGTTTAAGGAGTTCTGTGTCTAGGGAATTCTTGTCTGAAATCATGAAAGCCCTATGAACAAGTGAATTAACTACCGAGCGTTTTTGAGAGGGATGGTGATGTGAAAATGCGTTTAGGTATCTGTCAGTGTGGGTTTTCTTCCTGTATACCGGAAGTCTTTGATAGGAAAAACCTCGTCACGGGTGAATAACCACAACTCGTCATAAATAGTGACACAAGTTGATTCGAAACTTAGTTTCAGATTAATCCCTGAAGATGTCTCTAGTAGTAAGAGACGAAACGTCGGAAAGTGAAAATCCATTAACACGGTCTAAACCCGAAAGTGAAAGTTCTTTATATCTTAATGGCCGTGAAAGCTTAAAATCTAAAATAGAAATACATTGGTAATAATAACCCTCAAGTTAATTATTTTTTGGGAAACTCCCTGCTCACTAAGGTCAGTGAACAAGTTGATTTAGGAATAACGATCTCAGAAGACTTAAAGTGGTCAAAACACATCTTGAACATAGTTAAACGTGCGAACTCTAAAATTTTCCTTCTATCGAAAGCATTTGAATCACTTGAAATTAAGCCATTTCAGAAGTTATACAGTGCGTGCATTAAGGGCAACTTGCACCAACTTTTGGTACGGGATTATCTCAGCTAAACCGAGTTTAAGCTAAAAATGCTGAGTTCTGATTGGTCGGCCGTCAATTTAATCCAAGTTTAAAGTTAAACCATCATTGGTGCAAGTGGCCCTAAGTCTGGAATCACCCGATTAACTTTTTAGTTACAAGTAAAACACAAAAACCCTCGGATAGGGCGATTTTTATTTTTAATTTTGCAAATTATGGTGTAATAAAAGTTATTAAAATTTGCACCCCCTTGCACCCTCACTTTTTTTTTCAAATAGCAACCTACCCCTTGTGACACTTCGTTGGAAAGGTAATTTAATAAGCTTTCCAACGGTGTATAATAAAGCCTAATTTGGTAAAGGGCTAATGATAAAATGCACAATTTAGTTTATTATAAAGACATGTAAAGTATAACTTTAGTTCACTATAAATGTTCAAATTGATGTCCTTCAGCTCTTTGACAGTGGACAGTAAAAAAACGGGATTAAAATCGATTAAATAGTAAACATAAAATTGGTCAATAAAAAGAAAAAAAATTGCATTTTTCAACAGGGTATAAAATATTACAATAAGTTTAAAACAACCTTATTTAGATTCTCAGGAAGGTGCCAAGTAGGAAATAGGGCAACAATTACCATATTATGCGTAATATTTCACACAAACAATGTTTAAATAAAACATGCGTTTTTTCATAGACCCTTTAACAAATTAGGCTTTATCATACACTGTTGGAAATCTTATTAAATTACCTTTCCAATGATGTATCACAAGGGGTAGGTTGCTATTTGAAAAAAAAAGTTGGGGGGTGAGGGTGCAAGGGGGTGCCAATTTTGATAACTTTTTTTAGACCAAAATTTGCAGAATTAAAAATATAAATCACACCTGTCCGAGGATTTTTGTATTTTACTTGTAACTAAAAAGTTATTCGGGTGATTCCAGACTTAATGCACGCACTGTATACCGCATATATACGGCCATTTCTGGACTATGCAGTTTTAGTGTAGAATCCGTATTACATTAAAGACATCAAATTAATTGAAAATGTGCAGCATCGCGCTACAAGAATGGTTTCTTCATTAAGGCACCTCGATTATGATCAAAGACTTTTACGACTTGGTTTACCCCGTCTTTCCGAAAGAAGAAGCCGTGGAGACCATATCTACACTTACCGTATCTTATATTGTAACTTTTCAGTGGATTTAAATGAGCCTTTTACTCGTAATTTGGACTTTTTTCATACATTAAAACTTTCACTAATGTTTACCACTAACAATATTTTCTACCTAATCGTGTCTTTAGCTCCTGGAACTCTCTAACTGAATCAACTATCTCCGCCTTATCAGTAAATTCTTTTAAAAATCGTTATGATAGGGCTGAAAGACTCCGGTCGATGGCCAATTGTAGGAACAATAAACAACATTTATTATTATTATTATTATTCCTTATGATGGTAGACATCGAACTTTAATTTTATATTAAATGTTTCAATTTTTATATTTCATATTATCTATTTATATTTGTAATAATACTTGGACATAATAGGCATCAATGCCTCTGTCTTTTTGTACTAATAATAATAATTATTATAATAATAATAATAATAATAATAAATTATTAAAATGTTTTCATCCTCCAGAATGGTCCTCCGTATTAGATATGATGACGTGACGGCCAGATTCCAACTCGGTAAGAAATTTGGCTGTAATGCCGAAACAGAAGCTGCAGAGCTTTTAGACAAGGCCCTTTCCCTGGGAATTGATGTGGTTGGGGTCAGCTTCCACGTAGGATCTGCTAGCACTAATCCGGACGTGTACAGTGGTGCAATAAAGGCGTCAAGGCACGTTTTCAATATTGCTGCTGATATGGGTTTTAAGTTTCATCTTCTGGACATAGGTGGCGGATATCCGGGGGCCCATGGAACCGACATCATCAAGGTAAATGTGAACTTAAGCTAGGTTTGTATACAAACCTAGCAACATATAATATACAGGGTGATCAGTTACTGCCACGCCAAAATTTAACAGGTGATTCTACATCCAAAAATATGAAAAAAAGTTTCCATAAAGGGTGGTCCGGAAAAAGAGCCCTGAGGGAGCTACGGCCCTTCAAAGATGACATATTGAATGGGGAACAAATAAGAGCATCAATAAAATTTTAATGCTGCAGGGTGATTCTTCTGAGCAAAAAAGTATTCTTCACCAAAACACCTAAATTTAATATTAAAGGAATGGCCTTTTAAGAAGTAACGTTTTTGGTGGCACAAAATTTTACTTCCTCTTAATTGATTTGTTTTTGACAACGGTTGCTCCTACAGTGTTATACTATATTTTATTTATATTTTTTTTATGTATTTTTACTCAAGAAATGTGTATTTTTACAAAAAATCCAAAAAAACTACACAAAAAAGTTTGGGGCAAAAATATGTTAACGCTCACATATTTTGTCCGTCTAGGCACGCCTCTGGTTAAATTCAAAAAAATAAATTAACATAAACTTATTGCCCGTTATTGCCCTTATTAATACTATATACATGCAAACGCTCGTCGCTCTAGCTTAAAGGGTACCAGAGTTATTAATTAAAAAACTTATTTTTATTACAATTTTAAAGGGCCGTAGCTCCCTTACGGCTCATTTCCGGACCAACCTTTATAGGAACTTTTTTTTTATATTTTTGGATGTAGAATCATCTCTTAAATTTTGGCATACCAGTTATTGATCACCCTGTATGTTTATCAGGACCTAGGTACCTATAATATGCTTTTGTGTATAAAATATTTAACAAAAATACCAAAAAAGAAAAACATTTATTGCTCTAAAGTTAAATTTATAAATTTTTATTTTGTAATTTTTATTTTTTGTTTCTCCATAAGGAATAGCTCAAAATATAGCTTGAAACGTTGTAGGAAATATATTTGAACTCTTTTTATATTTATTGTCTTGATCTTCTTTAGAATATGCAACATTTAATTTCGCTATAACTAAAAAATAATTCCGCTATCACCGTATTCTCAAAACTATAGGTATATGAAAAACAAAACGCGATTTCATATTTTTCTATAAAAATGATTTTCGTTATATTCTTTAGTGTTTAGTATATTGAATATTGGAATGTATGTTACCCTCTAGAGCCTATAAACGGCTGGACATTTCATGAATGAGGCGATTTAATTTGTCCTAGGGCGGTTATATCGTATATTCGAGGGGAGGGTGCATGACCATCCAGAGTTCATCCAATCCCAAGGAAATTCCGAAAAAATAACGTCAACAATTATTTTTCAGATTTCAGAAACAATTAACGATGCTCTCGCCCAATATTTCCCAGATCCGTCCGTTAAGATAATCGCCGAGCCTGGAAGGTACTATGTGGACTCTGCCTTCACCCTCGTCACTAGAATCCACTCAATAGCTACTTCAGAAGCGGACCCAATCACCGGGATCAAAACGTACATGTATTACGTAAACACAGGTAAACTATATTTTGAAGACGCGCAGAAAAAGATACAAAAAATAAGACAGAATTTTTTCTACGACTGCTTTAGAATGTAAGCAAATACACTTTTCAAACACAGAATGAATCCATTCTAGCTCTAGATAGTTATAATTTGTAAACATGTGCTAAAATTAAATAAAAATCTTTTTTAAGTACTGATTTGATAAAATTATTAAATAACATTAATTGCTTTATTTAAAAATATGTGTTTTGTTGCACTTGCAATGTCGAGTCACAAAAAACATTGTTTTTAACCTTGTCCGCAGTTTAAAGTGTTTCATATTTGCAGTCGAAGAAAAAGTATAGTCTACAACACGTATGGAATAGTCATTCCGCGCTCGCCTACCGGCTCGTATGACAAACTTTCCGCGGAATATTGTCTATTCCATACTAGTTATAGAATATACTATTCCAGTTTATCATGATGATGCATCATTATCACTAAGTTGTCAGTCTCAAGACTGGCATGCGACAGACGCCCATCCCACCCCATTTCCAACCATTTTCTTTCAATTTCACAAGTGAGAGGAGTATAATACGGTAGTTTGGACTTTTTCAAAATCGCCAAAGAACGTCATAGACAAAAAAAAATTCTTTGTTACCAATGTTTTTCATGAAAAAATAAGAAATATGAAAATGTCACTCTGTCATCCGATGCGTGACATTTTTGTGTGTAAGATAATTTATCTTAGATTAATTTATAATGAAGTATTCGATCGGCTCGATATTTTTAGGAAAAATAAAGTCCCTATTATATTTGACAATAATCCCCTTAAAAACAAAAAAGCTAAACTAAGTACAGTACCTCGTGCATTCGCGCCTCTGACACTAACTTGCCTCATTAACAGAGATTCTGCCTCAGGCATAAATTTTTCGTTAAGGGCGTAGCAAAAACGGGCACTTCACGGGAGACTATTTCGATGTTTACATAATATATTTGATATTTTTGGTTTAGCCCTTCTGCAGTCCTTCTTATAAACTGGAGTCAGTTCTATAATTTTTTTTTTTTTCGTATTCACTCTAGAATTATACAAAATCGACCAACAAAAAGCCCAGTCGAACGGTAGTTTGACCTTGATGTGATATGCACACTCTCTGTTTTTTTCATAATCAAAAGGGGTTCGTTTGAAGAGCTTAAATCCAAATTTGCACCCTTGTGTGAATATTTTTTGCAAAGTTATGTGCAAAAACGCATATGTTTTGTTTTTGGTTTGTAACTCGGCTTTGGCTCGTCGCTCTACAAAAAATAAACAAGATATTTGTTCGTTATCAAATTCTCTACAATTTATTTCAATAAATTTTTTTGTTTAAATAATCAGAAAAAAAGTTACAGAGCGTTAAAGCGTTGATGAAATAGGCATCATATTCAAAAAATGATTAGTTTACCAGTTGTTTTCGAAAAATCGAAATATGAAATAGAAAATTTTCAACTTCTGCAAATATTCAACGCTCTGTAACTTTTTTTCTGATTGTTTAACAAAAAAAGTTATTTACGTAAATTGTAGAAAATTCAATAAGGAACAAATATCATGTTCATTTTTTGTTGAGCGACGAGCCGAAGCCGAGTTACAGAGCAAAAACAAAACAAATGCGTTTTTGCACATAACTATGTAAAAAAATGCACAGGTGTGCAAATTTGGATTTAAGCTTTCCAAACGAACCCCTTTTCATTACAAAAAGAAAAAACAGAGAGTGTGCATATCACCGCAAGGTGAGGCCCTTTCACACGACCGTTCGACTGAACTATATACCGCGCCGCAAAATCACTGCTCCCCTGTGTCATAGTATATTAGGAAGAAATAATTTAGTAAGCTCTTTCTTCTATTCAGGTATCTATAATAGCCTTATCAACATCATCCTCGATGAAGATTATCACCCGAAACCGTTGAAAAAACGAGAAGGCGCTAAAGTCCACCCCAGTATTTTATGGGGACCGACTTGCGATTGTTTTGACAAAATTTGCGAAAACATCGAGTTGCCCGAAATGCAAATCGGGGATTGGATCGTTTTCGAAAATGCTGGAGCCTACACGTTATCGATTTCAAGTAACTTTAACGGATTTCCTATTCCGCACGTGCATGGAGTGGCCGATGAAGAAACTTGGTAAGAAATAAAGCCTGCCGATCATAGCACTAGGCACTACCCTAGTAGAAATTTAACGTTAGAATAACGTTTTTCTAATGTTAGAAAACTGTATAAAAGTACGTTATAAAATATGTGCAAATGTCCCGCTTTTTAACGTTAGAATCAAACGTTAGTTACAAACATTAATCTAACGTTAGATTTTTAAGTTAGAAATACGTTATAAGTACGTTTAATTTCTAACTTTCGGAGGGGGTGTAGCCAACTAGGAAATTTCTACCTGCATCATAAATTGGCAGCTGGAGACGAATTTATTCATACAAATAAATCTGAATATATTTTAACAATCATAATATTTTTAAACATAATTTCGTTACTTTTATTTATAAAATAGCCATCTTTTTAGGTGGCCCTAAATATTTTTCTTTAATATGCTGTTATACTTCGATAAATACGTTTACCTCTCAGAAAAACTTTATATTTAGTTAGTTAATATTTATTTATACATTCAGAATTTTAAAATAGTTTTTCAATTATAGTAACGCTGCGTTGCAAAGGTTTTTTAATGATTTTTTTTTATGTTTTTAAAAATAATTCTGAATATTTAATATCAGCGAAAAAAAAACTACAAAGTAAACCTTTTTATTTTCTTTCTAGGCAAGCATTACATGTTTGGTTCTCACAGCCATAGGGCGGCTAGATTATTTTAAAATTATCTGTTTTTTTTTTTTAAATTAAAAATCAATAAAGTCCCAGTGGCAGGTTTTATGAGTTTTTTCGTAGCAAACCGCGTGCCAAGTAAGACGTTTGACATTTCTTGCACGAAAAAAAGTAACTTGGTAAAATTGTGAACGATATTAGTGCAAAACAATATACCTGCTAATTTAAATTCTAAAATATGTTTTTACTTTAGGTCACACTTGAAAAACTTTATGCCAATTCGAAAAGAAAAGCACATAAACGGCATTCCAATTGAAACATTAAATCGTTTGGATAAGAAGTATCTTCTTCGGCGCCTATCAAATGGAGAATAGCAAATTTTTAATCCAATGTTTCGTCAATACACCAGTGATGGTTTAACTTGAAAATATAGCCAATTTTTTGTAGAAACACCAGTTAACCGTACGGTTTTTATCCCCATCACTAAATTCGTATAACCGACAGTTCTCACAAAAACGCATTGGTTAGTTTCTTGAGGTTTTGACAAGTACCTAACCTAACTTCTCCCAAAAAACTGATAAGGTATATATTTTTTAAATTTCCTTTGGATAAGATATGATGAAAGAGCACTTAAACTACATTTCCAAGTTTATTTACTCATGGGAAAGGAAATAAAAACCAATGATAAGTTTAAATAGTTTTTTATATAAGAATTTAATTTTAAACCACATAAGCAAACACTTAGAAGTTAGAAAATGAAAGTTGAAATACCTTACCTACTCTATTTTTTACATTTTGCATACAAATCGAGAAAAATTCCCACAGGCCTGTAAATTATGGTGTAAATAAACAATTTATAGGTTAAGTTTTTACGGCTAACCTTATCTAACTCAGCTCCGAACCTGTGTTAGACGCGGTTACTGCCGGTTAGTGACGTCATCGCTTTCCCTCACTTACCGTATGTAACCGATTCTCACAAAAACGAGTATCAGTAACCTGGTTAGTTCCGGTGACTCGACAAAAAATTGGCTTATGATTAAACTGACGATCGACCAATCAGCACGCAGCATTTTGAATTTAAACTCAGTATAGTCGAGGTAATCAGTTCAAATATTGGTGCAAACGGCCCTAAATATGACCTTGCTTCCTAGAGAACCTCGATATTATGATAGTTCTGACAATTCTGTTATGGTGACAGAACTGTTATTTTATAATAATGATACACGCTGTTCTAGAAGAACTTTTAAATGACATGACAACTTCCATTTTTTTTTTCTTTTTGGAATTTGTTGTATGAGCTCTAATTAAAAAAATGAGACCAAAATTTTAAAAATCGTTAGAGCCGTTTTTGAAAAAAATGTGTTTTTTAGAAAATATCTCTGATATTTCACGCTAACATACTCGGTTTGCCCTCGATATCTCGGATTTTGACCAAACTTGGCATAATGGTACCACTATGGTACCTAAGCACTCCATTTAAATTTTTTTCAAAACGGTCCATCCGTTCACGTTACCGGGTGTCCCACCAACCAGGTTCTTGACAGGTTATATCTCCGTTATTTGAAAAGATAAACTTTTGTAAAAAATAGCGTTAAATGGGAGCCAAAAAAGATTTTATTGACTTATTCAACCCCCCCCTCCATTGCTTATTCACTCCTTTGTAACCACCCCACCCTGGTTTTCAAATAACACCTTCCACCCCCATTTTTATCTAAGAATATGAAATTACATTTCATTTTGAATTAAACCATGTATTATAAATAGTATCTTATTCTTTTAAAGGGCTTCCAATAACAATTATTACTTAGTAATAATAATGTCCCACCAGGTTTTAGACGGGCTATATCTCCGTTATTTAAAAATATAAAAAAGTTAAAAAAGAATAAAATAAAATTGAAGTCAACGTAGAATTTACTGACATATGCAAAACTACCCCTTATTAACCCACCCTCTTGGAACCACCTCCAACTAGTTTTTTAAATAGCAGTTCCCTATTTTACTAAAGAATATAAAAGCACATTTCATTTTAAATTTAACCAGAAAGTTTTCCAAAAACTTACGTTAAATTGTACCCAAAAGAAAATTGATTAATATATTCAAAACCAACTCATAACAACCCAGTCTCCTGGAACTACTCGCAATTTTGTTTTAAATACCACCATAAATAATAATTGTTATTCAGAGCCCCTTAAAATCTAAGATACCACTTATAATAAATGATAAAATTCAGAATAAAGTGCACTTTTATAGTCTTTAATAAGAACTAGGGGGTGCTATTTGAAAAACAGAAGTTGGGGGTAGTTTCAAGGGAGTGGGTAAGCAAGGGGCGGTTTTGAATAAGTCAGTAAAATCTTCTTTGGCTTTGATTTAATGCTATTTTTTGCAAATTTTAATACCTTTTCAAAGAACGGAGATAAGCTAATTCAAGAACTTGGTGGGACACTCAGTATAGTGAACGGATGGACCGTTTTGAAAAATTTTTGGATGGAGTGCTTAGGTACCATAGTGGTACCACTATGCCAAGTTTGGTCAGAATCCGAGACATCGAGGGCAAACCGAGTATGTTAGCGTGAAATATCAGAGATATTTTCTAAAAAACACATTTTTTTCAAAAACGGCTCTAACGATTTTTAAAATTTTTGTCTTATTTTTTTAATTAGATCTCATATAACAAATTCCAAAAAGAAAAAAAAATGGAAGTTGTCATGTCATTTAAAAGTTCTTCTAGAACACCGTGGATACTTTATGTACATACACAGAACTGTGACAGCAACACTGTCGATTATGCAAATGTTACCCAACCTTAAATCTTGACCAATCAAAATTAAAAAATTATTTTATCCAATACATACAGATAATAAGACAATTACCAGCTTTATTTTAAATAGATAAACTCAATAATAACTCCCGCGTGGCTTTTACTTTATTGAGTGGATAATTATTTATTTTACCCACTCAACTGTCACTTGTCAAATTATTTTCTTGTAAATGTCATTCAAATTTTTAATAAAAATATGAATTCTTAAGCTATTTATTGGATAAAACCTTGTATGGCACTCATGGGTATACCGATATTGCCCTTTCGAAAATTAACCTGCTTGGCTGACGCCTCGCAGGTTAATTTTCTCATGGGCAATATCTTACTTTACCCACTAGTACCATAAATGACTAATGTCTACCCCAAAGTTTTTTATTGAAGCATTTTATTTATAAAAAATTAGCTACAATTGTTTCGACCCTTGAATTTAGGGTCATCTTCAGGCCAAAATAGTCAAAAAATTAAAAACTAACAACACGGACTACATTATAAACATACACCAATGTAACTTTGTAGTAGACATAATAATTTTTAAATTTTGATTTATCAAAACTCCAATATGAGAATGGGTCTTGGTCACAGTTATTAAAATTTTGACCAATCACAAAGCAGCGACCCCAGACCAGACAAATATTTCTATACGTTTTTGGGGTCGCTGAATCCGAATCCGGAGTTGGTTTAACGGTCAGATCGCATTTTGTTCCTAACCTCAAAAAATTGATGAAAGTTGAAACGCTTTTTATCACTTTTTGAGGCTACGAACGAAATGTGATCTAACCGAGTCAAACCAACCATGGATTGATTCGGATTCAGCGACCCCAAAAACGTATAAAAATTGTTGTCTTTTTTTTTCGTGGTCCTGTGCATAGGCATAGGAAAAAATCTTGTCCACCAGACGAGATAGACATTTATATACGTTTTTGAGGTCACTGAATCTACCTCAGTTAAGTGATGAAAGTTGAAACGGTTTTTATCACTTTTTTGAGGTTAGGGATGAAATGCTATCTGACCGAATCAAAAAAAACTCCAGATTCGCATTCAGTGACCCCAAAAAGTTATAAAAATGTGTGTCCCGTCTGGTGGACAAGGCCTTTTTTTCATGGGCCTGTGTTATTAGTGGCATAATAATATTAGACCCTCGATATTCTGACATTTTTGTCACCACAGAACCATTATTATATTAGGGCTCTTTAATAATATTATATACTAATCTTTTTCAAATATTATCGGAAAAGAGAAAAATTAGAAAAAAGTCTCTATGTTAACCAGTTAACGTTAATTTAACATTTTTGTTGACTAAGTTTAGCTAAAATGTTAGGTACTATAGCAAATTTATATTATAGTTATTTATTTATTTTTAACGTAAACAAGTATAAATTAATAAAATTATTAAACAAAAATATGTTCTTGTTTGATTTTGTTTGGTACAAAACCGAAAAAAAAAATTATATTTCTGATTTCAGATAAATTCAAAACGCAAAAAAAAGAATAAGAGTAATAAAACAGTAAAAAATAAATGAAATCTATTTATGCGTAACTTAAACTATATTGGATATTAAAAAAAAAAATGGAACATGAAAAATTAACAAAAATTGGTATTATACCTAATTAATTACCAAATGTAAACTAAATGAAATAAAACATATACTATGGTCTGTTTCATCAAGCAAGATAGTAAATTAAAAATCGCACGGTGAAAATTTTCAAAACAGATTCGAATATTGGATGTGTAGTAGGGTGCTTTTTTTTCGACTATTTTTGTTTTTTCGGTCCCATCACGAAATTTTGTTGGAAGTACCCTAAAAAAAATTCCCTCAAAATTTTAGCCCTTAATATTAATATTAAGTAGTGGACCAAGGCATGTACAGATTTCCCATTGAAAATACACGTAAACTTTGATTTTTTTTCTTTAAATTACTATAGCTTAGCGGCATTTTATGGCATCGCTTCGACCATAGACAGGTATTTCTCAAAATGGAATGCTCTACAAAAGTGCCCATGCGGCATAATCATAACTCGTACTGGTGAGGTAGTTTGGGCCACCAAACCCAATTTTTTCATAAAATTTACGTTTTTCTGTCCTTATCTCGTAATTGACAAGAGCTACAAAAAATATTTAAATAATAAACTTGTAGGAAATTTAATTTCTACTAAAATGGTCCTTGGCACTAAATCTCTAACATCAATATTTCTTGAGATATTAAATTCTAAAGTTTTTGTTATTTCAAATTATTATCGAGTATCACGTCAAATTATAAAAAATAACAAAAACTTTAGAATTTAATATCTCAAGAAATATTGATGTTAGAGATTTAGTGCCAAGGACCATTTTTGTAGGAAATTAAATTTCCTACAAGTTTATTATTTAAATATTTTTTGTAGCTGTTGTCAATTACGAGATAAGGACAGAAAAACGTAAATTTTATGAAAAAATTGGGTTTGGTGGCCCAAACTACCTCACCAGTACGAGTTATGATTATGCCGCAATGGGCACTTTTGTAGAGCATTCCATTTTGAGAAATACCTGTCTATGGTCGAAGCGATGCCATAAAATGCCGCTAAGCTATAGTAATTTAAAGAAAAAAAATCAAAGTTTACGTGTATTTTCAATGGGAAATCTGTACATGCCTTGGTCCACTACTTAATATTAATATTAAGGGCTAAAATTTTGAGGGAATTTTTTTAGGGTACTTCCAACAAAATTTCGTGATGGGACCGAAAAAACAAAAATAGTCGAAAAAAAAAGCACCCTAATGTGTAGTTTATTTTATAAAACAAGTATATTCTATACACATATACTATTCAAACCTGTTGTAAAAATATTCACTGTGCAATTTTTAAGTTACTATCTTGCTTGAAAAAACAGACCATTTTCAGGGTTATTTTACTAAACTATTAAAATATTTAACAAAGCATATTTAGTTAAACCAATTCCCGAAGCCACTGCCGAAAGCGTTGCTGTCTAAGGAAAATGGAGTCTTCTCAGTTGGACCGGAATCGTTAAAATTAAACGACGTATCTAAGATAATATAATATTAAATTATAAATGATAATTTAGCATCATACATGACAAAGCAATAAATATTAACTTTTAAACAACAATAAACATTAGGGTTAATAATAAATAGGGGTAATACTCTATCTTGAAATAGTTTCTAAAAAAACCGAGGGGCTGACCGTGAGGAAATCTTTTGTACAAGCCAAAGGAACTCTGGAGGAACTCCGGGGGAACTCCGAGGAACTCTGGAGAAACTCCGAGGAACTCCGAAGGAAGTCAGAGGAACTCTTTGCAAAAAGGAACTTTTTTGTACAAATTTCAGAAGCGGTCAGAAACAATTATTTATTACCCATGCGGATTAACGTTTTTATTTTCAAACTAGATGAGCCGTTACAAACACCTTATCAAAACATCCTACCCTTGGGCGCCAATTCTTTTTTTTTGAAGGGGCGTCAAGTTTGGTAGAAACCGTCAGGGACAAAGCTTTTTTTCCTGAAGGTAATTTTGGGGCGCCAATTTTGAGGGGGCGCCAAGTTTGGTAGAAACCGTCAGGGACAGTTTTTTTTTTGAGGGTGCCTTATTGGCAGTAGTGCTTGCACAGCGGCAATTTCTAGGGCTTATTTGCCAAAAATTACCCCTTCCAGAGAGGAACTCTTAAGGAACACAGGAGGAACTCCCAAGGAACTCTGGAGGAACTCCGAAGGAACTCTGAGGAACTCTTTTGTACAAATTTCAGACGCGGTCAGCCCCTCGAAAAAAAACAGTTTTTTTATTTTTACTTTTTTCAAAAGGCTAAAAAAATAGAAAAAAAAATGTTTTTGTTTATAAACCAAATTTACACTCTAGCTGAAAGATTCAAAAATTTTCCACATAGACTGATAAGGGAACGTTCAAGTATTACGTAACGCAAATTTTGACCATTTTGAAATGCTTAATGAATGTATGATACAACATATCTATTTTTTTTAAATTATTTCGTTTCCTTAAAAATACTGTATAAAAAAGTACTTACTATATGATACATCTGGGCTGTTGAGCTCGGCGCAATCACCTATTAAAATATATATTTAAAAAGGGGTTTGGACTTTTTAGATTTGCCATTCCGAAGATTAATTTAAAAGATATTTTTTGACAAAACTTGAGTTAATGTTTATCAAAGTTTATGTAACGAGACTTGTATAAACAGGCTAATTGCTATATTGTATAGAATGTTTTTAATTTTTATATTAAAAATCATAGTAGGTGCCGTAGAAACGTCTATTTCCTTTGATTCTGAATCTCACTTAATTCTCTCTTAGTTGACAATTTTAACCACGTAACCGAATTTAGCTGAGATAATATCATGCTGATACCTCATCCAAAAGGAAAGCGTCTATACTTAATTTTGGTAGATACAGAATAAGTAACCTAACAATAACACTGCAACACTCAAAAATTTGCCGACACCATTTTAGTTGCATCTGGCTATAATTGATTTCATTTTCTCTTTATTTTTGGCCTTTGCCTTTGTCAATTGGCGCTGATTTCAAAACCTTTTTTCATTTTTCTCGATCAGCTCGTTTTTTTAAGATATAGCGCACAGTGTTTTTTTGCCTAGAGTTGTGGTAAAAAAAAAATAATTTAGTTCTAATTTATTTTTTTGAAGTAGGTTCTCTATTAATAGGACTCTAAGCCATAAAAAACGGATTTCAAATATCTTTATTCGTTTGTTTTTTATAGGCTTCTAAATTCAAAAGGGTCCAAAATCAAAACTTGATATTGGAAAGACCGAAACTTAAGACAGGCCAAAATATTAATAAAATATGAACCTGAACGAACAAGAAAGTTACTAGCTCTCAGCAAGGTGGACCTAAAGACCTATACAGGGCTGTTAACCGGACACTGCCCGTTAAGATATCATCTTAAAAAAATGGTTAAATGAAATCGACATTTCCCGTCTATGCTCAGAAGCACCAGAAACAGCCGAACACATTATGTGCTTCTGCGAAGCCATTGCTCGCAAAAGGCTACAATACCCAAGACCTGCAGATATATCCCAAGTAGACCCCAAAAAACTCTTAGGCTTCTTGGGAAGCCTAAAGTTTGATGTGGACTAAATTGCAAAGGGGATTCACAATAGACCTCATTGGTCGCAGTGATTTGAAAGGCAGTGCCATGCCTCACAACCCCACTTGTATTGTATTGTATTGTAAATTCAAAAAATGAGATTTTTTTCGTATTTTTTTGCTATATTTTTATGAAAATTGTATATAAATACGAAAGATTTTTATAAGCAACACTAACACACATGTAAGGTTTGTAAAAATAAAAAAGTTTTAGATTGTGTCCGATAACCAAGATTTTACGGGTAGTTGAATTGAAATCAAAACAATATTTTGAATTATTTAATGTTTATTTAATGTTATTTTAATATTTTAAAGCAAAGAGAAAAATTTTATTTTTAATTTTTCGTTTGGTTTTTTTCATAATAAATTTAATTTATTGTGTTACTCTTGTAAAAATAAATAAAACACTTCAACATTTTTGATTTTTTTCTCGATAACCCCCGGATTCAATCTAAAACTTTTTTATTTTTATAAACCGCACATATGTGTTAGTACTGAGTATAAAAATTAGAGTCGTATCTTTAGTATTTAAATAAAATTTTTATCAAAATATATCGAAAAAATGCGAAAAAATCTATTTTTTTTTTAAATTTAGAAGCCTATAAAAAACAAACGAATAAAGATATTTTAAATCCGCTTTTTTTGTCTTAGAGCCCTATTAATATAAAACCAATCCACAAAAAAATAAATAAATAACAAGAACTTAATTATTTTCTTTACTACAACTACAAGTCCAAAAAAAAAACACTATGCGCTATATCTCAAAAAAAAACAAGCTGATCGAGAAAAACCAAAAAAGGTTCCGAAATCAGTGCATCAAGTATATCCAGACGCGACTAAAAGGTCTCTGGCAAATAAAAAAAATCTTTTTTTGTAGAGGAGTGTAGTATACTATAGTAGTATAGAGTATAGAGTGTAGTATACTATAGTAGTATTAAATTTAACTAACCGGATTTAAAACTAGGGACACTAGATCCAGTGTCCCTACCAAAAACGACAAACTATCTGTTTTTTTTTTTCGGTTACTGTAACATATCATGGTCATTTTTAACGGGGTTGATAAACCACAACTAAATAATTTCAGGGTTATTTAATAGATGGTGTCCTATAACAAAGGTATATCCCAGTCACGGAATACTGATAGATATAACTTTTAAATGATATGAAAATATACTAAAATTAAAAAAAAAAAATTCTTACAAATACATCAACTCACCCAACTCATCCTCAGTAGTATACATCATTTGTGAAAATTGGGAAGCTGGCAGACCAAACTGGAACTTATCCTTGGAAAAGTGAGAAGCTTCGCTAGAAGCTTGTGTATGACCAAATTCTTTAGGCTAAATAATGCATAAAACTAAATTATTAAAAGTCAAAAATAACAACAGAAAAAAAATTCTGGCATTGTACCAATCTTTTTAAGTCAATTTTCGGTCGTAGATTTTAAATCTATGATCAGAATTTTCGGGTCATGTCAGGGTTTTTTATGTACCAAAACAATAAAACCGAAACAAAAAATAAATAAATAAAATCAGCTAAAAAAAACAAAGCAAGCAAACTAGCAAGCCTTTTAAAAGTTGGAAAGTATGACATTGAGCTGTCATTTTATCAGTTGACTCGATTAGTCTTGTTCCACCCATGTCAAATTTACATGTTTCTACATCAAGGCATTCAAAAGCTAGCAAAATATGATCTTGAACTGTCAATTTGAGAGGGGGCGTCGGTTTCAAGGAGTCCCATACCAAATTTCATGTTTCTATGTCAAGGCGTTTAAAAGTTAGCAAAATATGACATTAACCTTGATTGCCCAGTAATCTGTTCGGTAGGGGAAAGTCGGGTAACGGTGCGCACCTAAGCGAAACTTGATATGATTGGCACCTTATGAATATTACAAAAAAAGTGGCAAAAAAAGCCTTACTTATTACGTATCATCAAAACTTAGGTAGCTTTTACCATAATCACGATAAAAATGTAAAACTACAAAAATGCATTTGCGCAAAATTCCCCACCACAAGGGACAATGGTGCGCACCTGTTGGGGAATTATGCACAAAAGATAAAAACAGAAAATAATGAAAACATATTTATTAAACACAAGATGTATACAGGTTTTCAAAAAATTAATTTTTAAAAGAAAGCTTTTGGAATTTTTGATCGTTTAAAGAACGTTTCCAAAACCCTTCTATTAAAAATCTAGTTTTTGAACATTTGTATAATTATTTTGTTTTCAACTTTTTAGTCGCCGTTTTTGGTGCTAGCGAATTGTTAGACACGCCCCTCAACTAAGGATGCCAGAGATGTCTCAGAATACCTCGTACTATGAATTTTTGGTGGTGCGCACGGTTACCCACTGCGCACCGTTGCCCCACTTTCCCCTAATGATTTTCGGGGTAAAAAAGGAAATCTTCTTAAACATTGTAGACTAAAAGTTGTACATATTTTTAAGAGAATATTCAAATTTTTGAAAAATTCAACACATCACATTACATCACATACATTTTCGAGAGGTATGGTAAATAAGAAAGATGAAGACATCATGAAACGCTTCTCCATTTATCTCAAAAATGCGACCTGTAGTTTTTTTTTCAAGACGAGTTTCAAATCAGTACAAAAAATGTCTAGGAAAGAAAACAAAAACCAATGTAAACAGTGAACTTTTAGGGTAACTTCAAAATACTCCTAGGAGAATCTGGGGTTAGTAAAATAACATACCTTGTCAGCAGCAGTTGCGGATTTTTCAACATTTTGAAACTTTTCGGAATTAAAAAACGGGCTAAAGTTATTCCCTCCCATAAAAGACTGTCCCATACTCTCCTTATTTCCTCCCATAAAAGATGAACCCATATTTTCCTTGATAAAAGCTTGGGGCTTTAAAAACGTCCCCTTATCTGCGCCAATCGAATTTTTCTCTTCACTTATATGGGATTTTGGATTTATAACGGAAGTTTTATCCAACTTAAAATGTACAGATTTCTTTAGTTTATGACTATTGGAAGGTGTCATGTCCATAGACACACTTTCACTTAGAACCTCATCTTGTCTATTAACATCTTGAGGCTGAGAATTAATTATTAAACATTCTCCACTGGTGTCCAAAGTGGGCCTTGGTTTATTTATTTCTTTGTTCTGGGAACTTATTCTCTGGGAATGATTCGGCGTACCTTCCCGGGAATTTTGCGTGGAATTTTGTCTTGAAATTTTCTTCTGGTAGTTACGATACATCTTGTCCAAGTTATGGCTCACTTTTAGAATTCTTTTGGCATTTTCTTGGCTGGATTTTCGTTCGGGAAGTTTAACCAGTTTGTTGTCCAATATTTTGACTTTTGTAGCATCGGTATTGTACTGTACCATTGAGTTCGGTACTTTCGGAGGTTGAAACTTCATTGGAGTGTACATCATGGATTTCTTAAGCATTTGTAGACCTTTGGAAAGAGGTGGTTCCATATTTGTTTTCTCTAAACAAATTAAAAAAGACTTACTTTATGAAATAGAATACAGACATAAGGGGCTGTCTATATATTACGTTACGCGCCTAGGGGGGGTCAGAGAAATTGTTAGTTTGTGACAGGGGGGAGGGGGGTCTAGGTAAACGTTACGTAACGGAATTTAATAAATTTAATGTTTATTTCCTAAGCTTGGCAGATGTATTTTTATTTCAACATAAATTAATATTTAGTGGCCCATAATTCCCTTTTTCACACAAAAATTGACGAAACTATGCATATTTAATTAATATTGTAATCAGTAAAAAAACTGTTGACATTGATATTAAAAAAAAAATCTTACGGCCCTGTTCTTGCGTGATCTTGCCGATGAATCATCGGCGATGATACATTTTCGCGCGGAATGTGTACTCACAGAACACCAATGTGTGTACTGTTTTGTGTACCTGTGCATAAACAATATACGTGTTATATGTGTAAAAAGAGGCACCTAGTATTTTTTCCCTGTGTGATATTGATTATGAATATTTTTTTAAAGTTTGTGTGATTTTTTCGTGTAAATTTTTTTCAAGGTTATGTTATACTATATTTTAGCTTGATGTTTGTTTTGTCGAGAAAAACGAATAGATAGTGAGAATACAGTTAAATTTATTGCGAAACAAAATTTTTATATTGTTACGCGTTACACAGGGGGGGGGTATTGGTAAATGTGACAGTTTGTTACACAGGGGGGGGGGTCAATTTTTTTAAAAAATTGCGTTACGTAATATATGGACAGCCCCTAATAGAATACAGAGAGAGCCCCAGTGTGGGTCAGCCGGGAATTGGCGTCTAGAAATGAGGCGCTTTTGAGCTCATCAGGTTTAGGTCGATTTAGTTTTAAGAAAACCGTAGATAAAAATTAAATACAACATTTTAGAGCCAATAAATTCGAAACATTCATGTCAAGATATGATGCTGCCAGAATAAGAACGGCGTAACTCAATTTATACTTGGATGGTGTGGAATTAAATGAAAAAAAAAAAAATAAGCAAAAACAATTTAAGGAAAAAACAGACAAGTGCAAAGTGGGTTGGGTTGTTCTGGGTCTGGTACCCTCATAATATGAGGGTATTGTGTAAAAAAAATAATCACACTAACCTGTAACAGTATTTGATTTAGTGTCTTCCTTCTTTTCTTTGTTTATCTAAAACAAATAAGTTTTGAACAGATATGTTTTAGAAAATAAAAAACATAGGATATATAGCGCCAATAATGCTACATTTAACTAAGGGAACGTTCAATTATTACGTAACGCAAATTGTACCAAAATTCATACACTTCATACCCCGGTTCTCGCGTTATTATAGACTATAGGGATTTTATATTTTGGCTACTCCCCTAATAGGGGGTGTGTTAGGGGTAACCAAAATATGAAATCTCTGCAGCCTTGAATAACGCGAGAACCGAGGTATGAAGTGTATGAATTTTGGTACATTTTGCGTTACGTAATACTTGAACGTTCCCGAATTTGTATATAGTACTACTTTTATGGGGGGAGGGCGGGGGACAATAATTTTTAAATGTTTTCATAATTTTAATAAAAATTGGCATATTACGATTTTTGGGGTCGCTGAAACTGAATCTGTCAACAAAATGTTACTACATTTGGGGACAGGGACAATAAATTTAAATGTTTTAAATATTTTAATGAATATAAAGTTTTTGAGATCGCTAAAATAAACTCTCAATAAAAAATAATAAACTCCGAGCAGCGGGACAACAATGTATAATATTATTGGGCAAATATAGCGCAGTTTTTACGCTATACGTAATATAATAAAGTATAATCCATATTAAAAAAAATACATAAAATTTTATAGTTGTCATAAGTTATAATAGCTATTTTCCTAACAAGTGCGGAAAATCCACATTACGCATGCTTTAGGAACAATATTTTTCTTACGAGCGGAGTTAAAATAAAAAATACTTTTATATTTATTAAATAAATCTTATTTTTATATTTTAGGATTAATATGTTTAAGACGGGGGTGTAGAGGGCAGAAACCATTACAAAAAAAAACCGTTACGAAAAAAACCGTTACGACCGTTACGAAAAAAAACCGTTACGAAAAAAAAAAACGTTACAAAAAAAACCGTTACGAAATAGTGTCCCAAAATATGTAACGCTCGCATTGAGTTCTCGGCTGGGATCATTGTTGAT
Organism: Brachypterus glaber; assembly: GCA_958510825.1. Classification (NCBI taxonomy): domain Eukaryota; kingdom Metazoa; phylum Arthropoda; class Insecta; order Coleoptera; family Kateretidae; genus Brachypterus; species Brachypterus glaber. The sequence continues at coordinate 7,175,070 of OY294044.1, read as the reverse complement.
ATCGTAAGCGTCAAGCGTCACATAAATTTAAAGTTCTCGGATGGGATCATTGGGTTCTCGGCTGGGACCATTGAGTTCTCGGGGTATCATTGAGTTCTCGGATGGGATCGTTGTTGTTATGTGACGCAAAAGTGTCCCAAAATTATGTGACGATCCCAGCCGAGGACTTTAAATTTATGTGACGCTTACGATATTAAGAGTAAAGTAAAGAAAACTGTGTCTGGAGGCTTAAAACATATTAATGATATCACGGCTTTGCTTTACTTGTACAGTAGAATTATTTACCCATGATCCCAGCCGAGAACTCAATGATCCCAACCGAAAACTCAATGATCCCAGAACATTTTCAATAAGAAAAACAATTAACAGTTAAGAAATTTGAATATTTTGAATAAATATAACAAGAACACTATGCAATTAAGAAATTACACAATATTTATGCGTGCGGAAAATGCATTCCTTCCAGACGCATATGCGTGTGGAAAGAGACATCTTTCCGCACGCTCGTAGGAAATAATATTATAGTTTCACATATCGCCGGACCAGTGTTAGTTTGTTCTATCTCCAATATTTCAGATTTTGAAGCTTTTTTTTATCTGCAGTTAGATTTTGATGATATTATTGACATTATTATTATTATTGAATTATTTGCTTTATTGAATAAATAAAATACGCAATAAATCAACTTTAAAAGACCATACTGAACATTTTAGTTTTTTGGAGATAGAACAAACCAATACCGAACCGACGATATGTAAAAATAAAGATCTTACCATCATTTTGGATAAAGAATCACTAGAATGTTTAGCTTTTTGCATAGTTTTAACTAAAATCAGAATAAAGTAAATTAAATTGTTTGATATTTACAAATTTAAAAAATCTATATAAAATATTTTACTATTCCTTAAAACGACTTTTGTTTGATTAACGCAGTCGTCCCCCCGAAGTGACTGATCGATTTCGTGCTTTTTAGCACTCTTCAGAGCCACATATCGGTAGTAGGGACAACTACGAAAATCAAATCCTTTCCATATATCTCTAACGATTTTTAAACTCCATATAGAAATATATGGAAAGGATTCGTAGTTGTCCCTACTACCGATATGTGGCTCTGAAGAGTGCTAAAAAGCACGAAATCGATCAGTCACTTCGGGGGGACGACTGCGTTAATCAAACAAAAGTCGTTTTAAGGAATAGTAAAATATTTTATATAAAATCAGAACGTTTACTTCAGTTGTTTATTTTTCAAATGTAACTAAAATATTACCTGTTCCTTCAGCATCCAACAAATTTTGGAACATCTGCTTTCTTTTGGCAGTTTCCAACTCCAGTTCTACTTTTTGATCATCCAGTTTTTTAATATCAACTGCGACTCTGGAAACTTGAATCATATCGTTATAAAACAGCCTCTTTTTCATTTGCAACAAATCGTGTTGAATTTTTTTACATTCTTGAGCCTTTTGTTTTAAATCGGCAATGGTAAATTTGCTCATTTTTAATTCAGCAGCAAATTTTTGAATTGTTTTATACAATTCGGAACGGTTTTTAAGCATTTCCATTTTCTCATCGTATTGTTGCTGAAATTGGCGCAGTTTGTCCTGTTGTTCTGCTAATTGGTCATCATAAAACTTTATCTGGGATTTTTCATATAAACGGTGGATAACTGAAGATTTTTGAGAAAGAGGTAAACTTTTTAACTCACTGAAAAAATGAATGTTTTTAAAATATTTTTAATACAGGGTGTCCCAGAACTCGCGTCCATCCTTGAAGGTCACAGTGACTCCAGAAAGCTAATAACCAAAATTTACCGTTTCATCAACCAATCATTATATATAATTCGTGTTCAGGGACCCAATGCGAGTAAAAAGAGACAAAAATGAAAAAAATCTATCGAGGACTTTTTTTTATAACCAAAAACGTGATATTTTTTTTTTGGTGTAGAATAAGACTATTTTGGGCAACATTTTCCGATTCGGCTGAAATTTGCACCAAACCTTTACTATACGGTGCTTTTTAGTTGGTATAAAAATTAATTTCAAATTATTTTTATAAGAGCCCCAAAACGGGGTTAAACACCAAAAACTTGACATTTTTTATTTTTCGAAATGATCAAAATTTGCGTTACGTAATACTTGAACGTTCCCTAATAGGCATTAATGCCTCTGCCTTTTTGTACTAATAATAATAAACTTATTGCCCTTATTAATACTAGTATACATGCAAAAGCTTGTCGCTCTAGCTTAAAGGGAACGTTCAAGTATTACGTAAAGCAAATTTTAATCATTTTGGACTTACTTTTGATACACTTGTTCGAGTAGTTCATTAACTCCTTTCATTCTATCAATTTCTTCCTCTACTTCTTGAATTTCCTCTTTTAATTTATTGGTTTCTTCCGCATATTTATCGCGCCCCCCTTTATATACTAAAATAAAAAAAAACAGTTATACGAGAGAAAAAGATGCAAGTCGCTTGCAAAACAACTTTACACTACGATATTTCAAGAAATCTTTGACATAGAGACTTGAAATTTGGAACAAATTTTGTTTACTACTTAGAAAATCTTTGTTCCAAATTTCAAGTCACTGGGTCAAGGCGTTTTTGAAATATCGTAGTGTAAACTTGTTTTACAAGCGACTTGGATCTTTTTCTCTTCTATACATCTCGAATTGATAATCAGTAGTCGGCTTAAACTCAGTTATGACCAGTCATCGGCTAATTTCCAGTGCTCGCATAGGCGCCGCGTCGATTCTATCGTTGACGCAAGGTTTTAAATATTTACATTTTTATTTTCTTCGAAAAACACCGATATATTTACTTATTTATAGTTAATATGTATATTCAATATTGTTGTGTGTAACAAATTAGTCGTCAAATGTTTCGATTTAGTGACCTTTATAAAAATTTCCCTCATAATTCGGCAAAATTATTCCGTAAGCCTATGTTTCTGTGTTTATTTTCAACGTTGATGAGTTATAACCATTAACCGGAATAAATTCAGTTATGACTCATCAACGTTGAAAATAAACACAGAAACATAGGCTTACGGAATAATTTTGCCGAATTATGAGGGAAATTTTTATAAAGGTCACTAAATCGAAACATTTGACGACTAATTTGTTACACACAACAATATTGAATATACATATTAACTATAAATATGTAAATATATCGGTGTTTTTCGAAGAAAATAAAAATGTAAATATTTAAAACGTCGCGTCAACGATAGAATCGACGCGGCGCCTATGCGAGCACTGGAAATTCGCCGATGACTGGTCATAACTGAATTCCGATTAATGATTATAATTCATAAATAATTCTTTTTGTTCAAAATAATTAATGTAATAAACGTTTACATTTTTTGTAATAAATATATACAACACAACACTTACATTTTATTTTTGTCCTTATTTCCACAAGTTCAATTTCCTTTTCAAAGGTTATTTTTTCTATTTTCTTGATAGATAATAATTCTTTATCCATTTTTACCCACAAGTAAAGAACCAGTACATTCACAACAATCAAATGATTAATAATGGCCGCCAAAAACAATTGCACGTCAAACACTTTCATGGTAGCCACCTATCAAGGCAAGCTAAGATTTTTTTACAAAATTAATTTAAAAGTCCAAACAATTATTTTGATTTTTCAGTCATTCAGGGCCGTTCTGAGTGTCATACCCCATTCCCCACGAAATAAGGAGACGAGTCGGCAAATTAGACGAATTGGCGAGACAAAATTGACAATTTTTAGTTGAAAGGATGTAAGACTTGTGTTGGTAATTTTTTTTTGGAAACCTTTTATTGTTTTTTTTACGTTTCTCGACGTTTTATATTAAAAAAATAGGATTTTCGTGAAACAAAACTTTATGTCAGTCTGTCCGGGAAATTTGTGACCACGATAACTCGAGAACGCTTTGACCTAAAGACTAAATTTGGACAATAGGTTCCTTATCCCAATTCATAGGTTGTGATTATTTTGGTGGGCTAAGGGGATAAAAACTCTTTTTTTTAATTAAAAAGTCCAAAATGATCAAAATTTGCGTTACGTAATACTTGAACGTTCCCTTAAACGAGTTGGTAAGACAAGATTTATCTTTTCCTTTTTAGAGTCATGACCTTTTTTTAGTCATTAATTTTGTTTATACAGGGTGATCAGTAACTGACATGCCAAAATTTAAGGGGTGATTCTACATCCAAAAATATGAAAGAAAGTTTCTATCAAGGTTGGTCCGCAAATAAGCCCTAAGGGAGCTACGGCCCTTTAATATTGTAATAAAAATATTGTTTTTAATTAATAACTCTGGTACGCTTTAAGCTAGAGCGACGAGATTTTCCATGTATACTAGTATTAATAAGGAAAATAAGTTTATGTTAATTTTTTTAATTTATCCAGAGGTGTGCCTAGTCGGTCAAAATATGTGAGGCTTAAACTTTTCTATGTGTATGTTTTTTGGATTTTTTTTATAAAAAATATAGATTCCTTAAGTAAAAATACACGAAAAAGTCCAAACGAAAATTTTTGCAGTCTTTTGTCAGATTATAGAATCTGTGAGTAAAAATACATGAAAAATATTCTCTTAGTGTAATACCGTAAAAGGAACTGTTTCCGAAAAAAATCATTAAAAAAAATTACAGGACATGCTCCTGAAAAGTGTAACTACCCAGGTAGCAAAATAACATGACATTCACGTGAAAGTCACGTTAATATGTGACATGTGGTGTTAAGATTGTAGTCTCATTTAACAAGAATGTAGCATGGTGGGGATGTCCTAAGTCCGCCCCTAATAACATCACACAATGACATCCCAAAAATAACGTGTTTGTGACATCATAAATCCACATTCCTGTTATATCTAATATCTTATGGACGCCGTTACTGGTACTTTAATATTTAAATAATATCCTAGGATATTAGCTTTTTTTAAATAAAACCATTAAAAACGCCATAACCCTATAAAAAAAAATCGGATTTAAAATCAATCAGTAATTAAAACAATCACAGATTGAAACAGATAGATTCTAAATACGAAATTGCAGATTAAGCGGAGAATATATTCCTTTAATCCGTGTCCGTGGTCTTGAGAAGCCCGGCAGAGCCCCCTATCCATTGGAAATCGCATAATGTGTATACAATTTCCTTATAATAATTTACTCTATCAACATCATCTTATATCGATTTTTTTGCTTCGAACGTCGGTGAGAAGCAAAATAACATGACATTCACGTGAAAGCCACGTTAATATGTGACATGCGATATATTCACAGCGTTGCTAAATATTTGTTATTAAATAACATGGTTGTCACGTTACACGTGTTACGTTGCAAATGTGATGTTAAATACATGTTATTTTTCAATATTATGTGATGTTATGATTTAGTTTAAAAATACACCCAAAAGTGATGTTAATTTCTTGTAATATAACATCCCTTGTTACCTGGGTATTTAAAGAGTCCATAACTGGCTTTATTTTATTTATTTATTTTTGGGCCAATGTGTAATTTTTTTTTCTTAGTTTTTTCACACTTTTGATATATTATGTGTCCCTTCAAGGATGGTCGCGAGTTCTGGGACACCCTGTATATAACACTACGAGTCATGAAGGCCAGAAAGCCAGGCAGAAAAGCACTTTAATTTCGTTTGTGCCTAATCTTCGATTCCTAGGTCATACAGCCGTATAATGTTTAGTGTTTTTGGAATAATTTTTTTTGAAGACCTGCATCGTGATAATGAAATTTTGAGTTCAGCTGCCAAAATTTGTATGAAGCGATTTATCACCAAGTAATTGAATTAAGCAATTCTTGATCCTTACTCATATTGGAGTTGATTTAAATAAACCATAGAAAAAATGTTATCTCTCCAAAATATAAATTTATTGTCTATTAAACAAACATTACAGCGACAATTTTTTCGACTTTTTTAACATAAAGTCATTTTCCAGTTTTTAAATTTATAAACAAATTAACTTGAGTACACATTATTAGAAATGTCATACTGTCAGTATCTGTTTATAAATTTAAAAACTTGAAAATGACTTTATGTTAAAAAAGTCGAAACAATTGTCGCTGTAATGTTTGTTTAATAGATAATAAATTTATATTTTGGAGAGATAACATTTTTTTTATGGTTTACCAAGTAATTGGTAACCAAATAAATTTTTTGTACAGCTGTGTGTTTAATAAGTGAAATTAATTACTAAAACATCATTTTTATTATACTATAAAAATAATTTACGGCTTAGTACCTATAAAATATCGAGATTTAATATAAAGACATTACACGATTGCAATAAAGTTCTTTTCATTGTAACTGCACTGACGACACTTAATAAAGGAGGGCCCCTTAATTTTGGTTTTACGTTTTCGCTCAGACAGAAAACGTCAAATCAAAATTCAGGGATATCTAGACCCAAAATGTTATTTTTCCAACTTAAAATATAAAGTGTCTACACGTCCCTGAATGTTTTCACGTTTTTAGTCAGACAACAAACCAAAATTTAGCGACAAGAGTCATGTCACTGTACTGTGACAGAACTACAGCCTGTTCCAGAACTCGCGTACATACATTTGAGGGTATATTAAAAACCCTCTAGAAAATATGAAAAAAATGTAAAAAAAATCTATCTTTGTTCAATTCAAAAATAAGAACGTTTTAAGTGGACCAATACTGTTGCTGATGTTGAATTACCTTTAAAAGTTGAATTTTTAGCTATGGAAGCAAATTTAATTATTGCAGGTACATATTCTGTAGGTTGACATGGTGAATAATGTGACATAAATATTTATTAATGTAAAAAACCACCGCCGGATGAAATGACCCTATAAAAATAGAATATTTGATAGCCTCTGTCGGTTTTGTCAAAATATAATAACCTAAAAAGATTCTATAGTATATTCAACTTCAAAATGCAGTAAGTGTAACCAAACGCACGTGACAAAAACGGATTTAGTGACAGGGTAGGACTCAAAACAAAATATTTCAATATAACGGTCCATTGCAATGCATTGTATGCTTCATTGCCGACCTGTTTAATTTTCTACATCCCTACTCTCGCAACATTCGAGTGTTTTAACCAATAAAACCATGCGCCAGCTGCCACGTGCGCAATTCTTTTATTTACTTCCACTGCATGTTGAAGTTGAATATACTATAAAGTTAAAAATCTCAAATAATGCACGCGTCAACAATTAAAATGCAACCATAGTTACTAATAAGTAGGGAAAAACTAATTTGTAGGTAATTTAACATCAGCAACAGGATTGGTTAGATTAAATAGCTTCCTTTTTAATTAGTATTGAAGATGAATTTTTTTTATTTTTTTTTTCATATTTAATAGAGGGTTTTTAATATACCCTCAAATACCCTGTACAAGAGTTCTGGAACAGGCTGTATATTAATATCTAGACCTTTATATTAATATTCTATATATTAATATCTAGACCTTTACTCTCTATGGAAGATTAATATCTAGACCTTTAGGTCAGTGCAATGATAATGAAAAGTTTATTTATTTCATTTGAAGGTGAAGTAACCGTGACCATCGTGACGAAAGCAACTATAAAGCACATTTGAGTAAGCTTTTGATATGAACTGCTAACTTTGTAGTAGTATGAGAGATAATTAATTTTCTAAGTTTTTCTTAAACCGATAACGCAATAACCATTTACAAATAATGTATTACATTATTATGGTATTAATATTTCGAGGCTAAAGGAAAGGAGAAATTATTACACACATAAGCGATTTAGTCCACTTTAACCTGAAAAAATTATTGTACCATCGTTTTCATAATAAACGCTTACACTTAAAAATGTTACAGATTATATTGAACTTTATCAAGGTCTCTTTGACACATATTTGTCAAATATTATTATGACATTACTTGTCAAAATAATTCACATTAATTATGCCGCAGCTTACAAATTATCAAAAATGTATTATAACAGCAAGAATAAACGACGGGATAAGTGTACGTGAAATAGCCACTGAATTAAATGTTGCAAACAGCACTATAATGCGAGCAAAGAAAAAACTTGAGGAAACTGGACAGATTAGCAGAAAGCGGGGTTCTGGTCGAAGTAGAATGAGTAGTGCAGAAGAAGATATGCAATTAATGAATTATCTGCGGGAAAACCCTTTCCATACCGGAGTCAGAGCGAGGGAAGAAACTAACTTTCCTGGGTCATAATACTGAAGAATTACGACAGGCCATCATTGAGGCTTGGCACGCAAAAATTACACCAAATTACACAAACCAACTGTTAGAATTACAAAGAAGATTTTTTTATTTTTGATATCTTAAAATAAGTCACTCTTGATGATGTTTTTTTCTTTATATTTTTGAAGACACTATTTTGAAGAAAAAAACATTATCCCATGAACCGTAAGAGTTGTACAAAAAGCGCTTAGTGTTTTGGGAGTTTAAAATCAAGCAGAGCAAGTTATAAAGAGTGACTTTTTTTGAGATCAAATCAAAAATAAAAAATAAATTCCTCTTTGGAACTCTATCTGGAGACATACTGTATAAATATCATTTATAATAAAATTTGTTAACCTTTTTGCTTATAAGCATATATGCTTAGACAGTTATAGGACTTGCACTATATAATATAGACTGTACTTTAACCTTACTTAATTATTACGGAAAATGTCAGTGTCAATCTTAGTAAAGTACATATACCACAACTAAAAATTTAAAATGTTGGGGTACCTCAGGGTTCTGTGATGTGAGCGTTTTCTATGAAAATGATGGTACCCATAAGTGATCTTGGCCACTTTAACCGCGAATGTTTACGGTAACTTTTGTTTTAGACCTTTACATTAAGCGTTAGTCCATGAATTTTTTGTTTGAAGTTTGGCGCCTTTATAAGAAGGCGCCAAAGGCAAACTAAAATTCAGGTAGCACTATACCAATTAGTATTAAAGTTTATTTTTTTAAGGTATAGTTATTTTAAATTTGCCGCTAAATACTTCACAAAGTCCGATTTAAACTGAAGCATGTGGCTTGTTTTGAATGTCAACATAAACAAAATTTATAATTTTTGTTTACTTACCTTGTTTTTATGATGTTATGATGTAAAAAAAAGAATTGATAAAACTGTTGCTAAAAAAACTTTTGTATTCCTGTAGAAACAAAATTTGCTTATAAAATCGCTTTTATTTCAATAATTTAGAGGAATAAACCATTGTTTTGTTATCGTTTAGTTGTGTAAATTGGGCCTAGTCATTTCGCTTACGACGCATGCGTATCTTACGTTGCTATAGTAATTTCGAGATTGTTTACAAGCGGGAAGGTTTAAAATAACTATACCTTAAAAAAATTAACTTTAGTATTAGTCAACGGCTTAAGCCGTTGACTTTGTAAATATTTTAAATTTATTTAATGCCTATTTATGGCACCCTGATTAAGCTATTGTAACTATCTGACTGACATGTAAGTTACAAATAATGCGAGCTTTGCTGAAATGCGTTTTAACTGAAATGGCTAACAGTACTTCACTTTCAAATGGAATAACTACACTGCCGCGACATGCCGCGTTAATTTAAGACGTATTATAAAATGGCAATGATTTATTAAGCACTTAAACAATAAACTAAACTCACAATGGTATTCATAGTTGCTAAAAAACGAATCAAATATAAGTTAAACAATGATTATTATAATTATTATTACAACAATTTAATATACTTATGTTTTAATTCAAATAATTTAAGATTTTACTTTGACATAGTTTTTAAGAAAGCCTGTTTGTTTCGTAAGCACGGTTTTTGTGTCTACTGTCGTCATTTAGATGACTGCCTACGGTCCTTGTTAAATCAAAGCTATTTTAAGATAATACGCCTCTTCGGCTTAGTCGGCAGTATAGTATTTTTAATTCTAAAAACAAGTTAATATTCAGTCGTAATAATACAAAAATAACATTGAAACAACAAAATAAAAAGTTATTTTAAACAAGCTGAACCCCAAACTTGGATAAATATCCTTGTAGAATGGTTTGGGACTGTTGATTCGTATTACTAATGAAGGTAGGCAGGCGACCTGGCTGGGAAGACCCTAAGGATGCCAGGTTCTGGACCAAAAACTGCCTCGGCTCCGAAATCCCTAAAAATTAAAAATTTGACTTTAAAATTAGAAAAGTTAAATTTTAATGGCATTTAATTGAAATAAAATCCCATCAAAATAATTAATAAACACATGATGCGTGGGAATCCAAATGTACCAGCAGGGTCTCTATGTTAGTATGAAAACATTTTGTATAAAATACACACATTGCAGTATTTAATATCACAAGTAAAGTATTAAATACCAATGGTGGCGATATAAATAAAAAATATGTATTAACAAATAACATTCAGTATTAAAAAAAAAACAACGAAATTTTGTGTATGTATCCAAAAATCCAACAGACGTTTTTTTCTTCCATCGATTTTTTTTATTTTTAGTTTCTTTTATCCCTTAACAATAAGTGACATCAATTTTGGATGAAGGTGAAAATTAAAAAAAAAAAAAAAAGTTGTGGACCCGCCGTGTGGCGAGCTCGCTCAAAACCAATGTAAACTAGTGTTATTCTGGGCTTATCTTAAATATTTACCTTGTAATGGATCTGCTTTGCTCGAATTTGCAAAATTTAGTTTCGCACTTGATGTTTGAAAAGTTGGGGTATCATCAATTTCAATAAAATGATCATCAGGCAAAGATGTTTCATCTCTTGGCATTTCAAAAAATGTTAATAACGCCTAAAAAATATAAACATTTAACAAAAATACACCTACAAAAAAACTTTTCCTTAATTATACAGGGTGTCCCAGATCTAACGTCCATCCTTGAAGGGACACATAACATATTAAAAAATATGAAAAAAAAGTCATATAAACATAGGGCCGCAAATCGGTCTTAATGGACTTACGGCCTATTGAAGATAGGTCCCTTAAATAGGGCCCAAAAAAAGCAGTAATAAAATAATTTAACACTGCAGGGCGAATCCACATTAAAAACTAACAAAAAAAGTTTTTTACACCCTGGGTCCAAAAATAAATATTAAGTGAGTTGGGGACTCTTTAAAAACACATTTCAGTGGTCTGTGGTGCAATTTTTTTATTGTTTTTCTCGGAAACGGTTGATTTTACGGCATTACACTAAGAGAATCTTTTTCATTTATTTTTATTTAAAGAATCTATAATTTTAAAAAAGAATGCGAAATATTTACACTGAAAAAAGTTTTGGGCAAAAATGTGGTAAGCCACAGGCATTTCGCACGCCTAGGCGCGCATCCGGAAAAATTTACAAACTAAAATAGCTTAAAATCATTGACCTTAATAATACTAAACCGCAAGCTAAATCTCGTCCTTCTAGCACAAAGGGCTCCAGATATATTAAATAAAAACCCTATTTTGGTATCCCCTTTAATGGGCCATAACTTCCTTAGGACCGATGTGCGGGTCTTTGTTTCTATAAACTCTTTTTTATATTTTTTGATGTAGTATTTGTACCTTTAAGGATAGATGCGAGTTCTGGGACACCCTGTAGAATAGAATAGATTTATTCATCAAACTTCTATAACAGAGATAGATGTGACATGTCAACAAAATACATACAGAAAATATGAGACCTATACAAAGATAAAACATAAGGGCATATCCACAGGCTTGTATAACAACATAGTACATAACAATGCGATGACGTGATTGGCTGGATGTGCCGCCATATATCTTGTAAGCCAATCACGGCATCGCATTCTTATGTTTTATGTTCTTATGCAAGCTTCTGGATAGGCCTTAAAGTGCGCTAATGTAACGTACCTGTAAAAGTTGTGGCCAAAATTTAGCATAGGTGCCTGTGTACATTTCCTGACTTTCACACAATAGTTTTGTAACACCACAAGCTACTATTTTCCTTTCAATATTTCCTGCAATTTTTTGTAGGTCTGCTACTAATAATTTTTCCAAAACCATGCCAAACATTCTAAAAAATGTATTTAAAAAAAAACATAAGAAAGAACTAGATGAAACGTTGCAAGCACCCTGTCAAAACATCGGCACTATTGTACACTAGAGCCATCTAGTTTGCAAATTTCAAACTAGGTTTTTGTTTGATTTTTAATTCTGTATCTTTAAAACGTTGTATTCTAGCAAAAAACTGTATATAACATTTTTTTATAGGGCTTTAAAAGTAGGGACACTAGATCTAGGTCTTAAGTTAGCAAGGCGCCTTGCTAACTTAAGACCTAGATCTAGTGTCCCTATTTAAAAGAGCTTTTATTTAAAATATAATTTTTTGAAATCGGGTTATAAATATGTGAGATATGCTAAAAAAACCTTTTATTGCTTTAAACACCAATATCTCGAAAACAATGCTTTTTAGGAAAACGTTGTTTATAACATTTTTTGACCAATTTAAAATTATCTTTTATATAAGTGCTAAATTAACCAAATACAATAATAATTGCCTTAATTATAAACAAAAAACGCTAAAAATAGGACTCTTACCCTATTTTTATCCACTTACCCCCAATCGTTTACCCCCAAAATCTAATCAGCTCTTCGGAACACGATAAGAAACAATATTCAAAAAACCGCAAGTCGATATCTCATGTAGAAATATAGTTAGAGAGTTTACACCAAGACAGACAGAGAGACAGAAAGACAGACGGACGCAAAAAAATTTTTTACCGATTTCGACTCAGAATGGTTTAAAACGTCGAGAAATGTGAAAAGTCCAAAACGTGGTCAAAGATTTTTACTTTTCGGCGAAGATTTCAATACATCGGCACTCTTAGTAGCACTAAGTGCCGATGTAAAAATTATCTTATGAAGTTTGATTTAATGAACGTTAATAATTACAATTAATATTATTTGTGTATATAATTGGCAAGTATTTTTAGGCATTTAAGAAAACTACTACTACAGTAGTGACTGGATAATCCGAATATTTGGTAATCCGAATGATGCGGTAATCCGAACGACAAAATTCGGACTACAAAGTAATGTGCTTTTCCTATGACCTAGTTAGTAGTTAGTGCTTATTTTCCACCCGTTGCCATGACAGCGGTCGGAAAGTGACAATCAGATGATTTTACATATATCCTATCACAAAACAAGTGAACGTTAAACACAAAACGTCAAATTAATAAAACCAATTTTAAGACAATTTCTGCGTTTTTTTAAATGTTTACGTGTTAGGTCGTAGCAAAAATAGTATACGCACCACTACGCAAACCTATTTCACTGCACTTCGTGTGCTTTTTTTTACTCGGCTTCGCCTTGTAAAAAAATAAGGACTCTCGTGCACTGAAAACTAGGTTCGCGTACTCGGTGCATAATATACAAAAAAGTCCGAACTTCATCGATCGAATTGCCGCATCATTCGGATTATCGAGTCACTACTGTACTACTTTTAATAAACGTGCAGTTAACAAAGGAAGACTAATTAATAAGACATTGAAGAAGAAAATATATTTTCCGAAACGTCGGCAAGTTAAAACCGATTTTTTTTGCATATTTGGAATCGAAGAAAAGTATAGTCTATAACACGTATGGAATAGCAGGCCTCAGAAAATATGTACTAAATATGTACCAATTTTACCTAAAAATATCCAGAATATTAATTATTTGTGCTAATGTTACACAAAGTCAACACACACTCTTAGCACTAAAACATATTTATTTACACAGCTTATAATAGTATATTAAATTACTACACTTCTGCTCAAAAATATCGGGCCACCTAAAAAAATACACATTTTTGAATGCAAATATCTCCAAAACTATTTAATGGATTTATTCGATCTTTTTTTTATTTTGAAGCTTGAACTTTTAGCTCTTACTTACTGGAATAAAAATTATCAAACATCTTTTTTTATACCGGCAGCAATGAAAAGTGCACAGCTATGTTTTTTTACTGCACCTTTCGATATGCGCATGGTTCGCCACTGCATATTTTTTTACAATTTAATTAATTGATTTTATAGCCTAATTAAATGGAAGTAATCTCTTTTTAAATTTTTTAATTTTCCTTTTCTCGTTTAGGAGATATAAGGTTTTTTCTAAAAATTTACATTTTTGCAAGTAACAAAAAAACTACGCAATGGATTTAATTGATTTTTTTTTTAATTTGAAGCTTAAATCGTAAACTTTTATTTATTTAATTTAGGTTTCTGTTGGAAACATGTTTAAACTGAGTTTACATTGCTTAAATAGTCATGTTTTTTTTACTCGATCTTTTTTGTTGCAATTTAAACACAAACTCAAATCTTTCCATAAGTTTTAAAACTTATTCTAATAGCCACACTTATTGTGACTGATTCCGTCTTTTATTTTTTATCATAAGTCTTCTCATTTAGGAGAAATTATGTTTTTTGGGTAAATAAGGACTTTTTAAGTGGTGGGCTAGTGCCACCCCTGTAACTAACTTTTTATGATTGACAAGACTTGTCACTTATGTGACAATACTTTTTTAACTCGTTAAAATTTTATTTAATTGTATTATTTAAATGGAAACAAGTCCGGAAGTAGCTGCCCAAGATGTAGCTCTGCTACAAGAAGGGCACAGTCAGCGTTATGTTGCTCAACAGTTAAATATTACGAGAGCAGCGGTAAGAAGAGTATTCCAACGTTTTGAGGAGACCGGTTCCTTTAGTCGACGCCAAGGAGCTGGCAGACATAGGTGCACGTCCGCTCGGGATGACCGATTTATTGCAGAAAAAGTTAGTTATGGTGGTGGATCGTGCATGATATGGGGAGGTATATCATTGGAAGCTAAAACTGAACCCGTTTTTATTATAAGGGAAGAACGTGGACGGCAAAGGCGAAGTCTTACAGCGGAAAATATACCTCAGAATACTATAAGAAACTTAATTCAACCGTGTAATGTTGGTTAGTTTTAGTGTTTTGTTAAATTAAATTGAATGTTTTATTGACCATAATGTAATGTAACTAATAATAACGAAAAACAGCATTGTTGTAAAAAAACATACACGTCTAATACGTTTTTTTGTGTTTATAATTGTTATTAAATAATTTTAATAAAATTTAAAATTTGTTTATTGTTATTTTATTTGATAAAATATTTTGTTTAAAAAAAATTAAAAATCAAAAAGTCCTTAAAAAGACGTTAGAACTTGTTTTTGGAGTACCATTAGAGATTTAAACAGTCTGTGCAAAGTTCGTTCGACGAAGTCGCAGACGCAGTCTGAGCTGGGAACCAAAAAGTTGCTAACGCAGAAAACGTGTTAATTAAATGTATTTATTTAAGCTTAAGTTATAGAAGTGCAATAGATCTTTATATTCTATCGACGCTTTTCCGTCATATACAGTTTTACAGGGGTGGCACTAGCCCACTGATTAAAAAGTCACTTTTTCCGAAAAACTTTAATTTCTCCTAAATGAGAAGACTTATGATAAAAAATAAAAGAAGGAATCAGTCACAATAAGTGTGGCTTTTAGAATAAGTTTTAAAACTTATGGAAACATTTGAGTTTGTGGTTAAATTGCATTAAAAAAGATTGGGTAAAAAAAACATGACTATTTAAGCAATGTAAACCCAGTTTAAACATGTTTGCACCAGAAACTTAAATTAAATAAATAAAAGTTAAGGACTTAAGCTTCAAATTAAAAAATAAATCAATTAAATCCACTGTGTAGTTTTTTTGTTATTTGCAAAAATGTTTATTTTCAGAAAAAACCGTATATCTCCTAAACGAGAAAAGGAAAATTAAAAAGTTAAAAAAGAAATTACTCCCATTTAATTGGCCTATAAAATCAATTAATTAAATTGTAAAAAAATATGCAGTGGCAAACCGTGCGCATATCGAAAGAAGCAGTAAAAAAACATAGCTGTGTAATTTTCATTGCTGCCGGTTTAAAAAAAGATTTTTGATAATTTTTATTCCAGTAATTAAGAGCTAAAAGTTCAAGCTTTAAAATAAAAAAAAGGTCAAATAAATCTATTGAATAGTTTTGGAGTTATTAGCATTTGAAAATGTGTATTTTTTTAGGTGGGCCGATATTTTTGAGCAGAAGTGTAGTTTCATAACATACGGTTTTAGCGCACGAGTACAAGTTTAGAAAACGAGTCGCTTGCGGTGAGTTTTCTTAAGTACTAGTGCGCTAAAAACGTGTTATGAACCGAGTGCTTTATACAATTTTTTCTATTTTGCTCTAAAATTTAAAAAACTTACATTTAAATTGATGACTGATTTAGGGATTTTTGTTTGGAATTGGCATTACAGTTTTCATGTTTAAAATTCTAAGAACGAATATTATTTTGATATATTTTATAGTCATTTCTTCTCTTTTCCACTGCAAGTAACCAAGCCACAATTTTAACAAGGTAAAACATAACTTAAACAGAAAATTTTGTAGAAAATTAAACTTTAAACCGACGTTCACAATTGCACGGCAAACGTCAAGAGACAGACTTTTGTTTGTTGCCAACCCAAAAGAAAAAAAAGTAGAGACCTCTTATGGGCCTATAAGAACACGCAAAATGCGTGTGATTATGAGCTTATAAGAGTCGCAAAATAGAAAAAGTGATAAAGTGCATACTTTCCAAGCTGTTAAGTCCAGCTCCTAGCCGTGTTAAAATTGACCACAACTTTTTATTATTTTTAAATTAAAAATGTATTTTTTTTTAATTAAATTAAAATTTAATGTAATTTTATGTACCCACATAAAAATATGTACTAGAAAATAAAATATGTACCATTTCAGAGGTCTGAAATAGTCATTCCGCGCTCGCGGAACCGTCATCCTCGTCTGTCTATTCATACAAGTTAAAAAATATATTTCGATTTTTTTTTTCTAACCTTTGTGGAAAAAATATTATACACACACACGTGCAATTTTGTTTTTTTTTACTCACTGAGCTTGTATTCCATCAATGGTCGTAATTAATTCATTTGCAGAATATTTAACAGCAAATAAACAGAAAAATACTATCAAATTAATTACGTATTTCGTCGTTTTACTCGATGATAACCTTTGGAAAAGCAAGAAAAACACTTGTCTGTGATATGGCGCTAGAGCTTCCCTAAAAAATAAGTAAATAATTGTTAAAAATAGGATAATATACAGGGTGTTTACTAAGTACGGTACGTAACTTAAGAGTGTAATTCCTTAAGACCACTTTACACGGAGCAATTTTTACGCAAGTTTGATGCTATGCAAGTTTGCTGCCAGATATAGCATGAGGACAATTGGACATTGATTTGCCTTTAAGCCACTTTACACGGAGCAATTTGTGTGCAAGTTTGATGCTATGCAAGTTTGTTGCAAGAATAATTCAGTCACTGCGCATGCCTTCAGGCAAGTTGAGGCCATCTTCGTGCCATCAAATTATTTAGAACATGTTCTATTTTTTGGCGATTTTCACGCAAGTTTTACGGTTATTTTCGTGGTACCAACCTGGAAAAAAAGTTACCAAATCGATATCACTTTACGAATATAGTAGCAACTGCACATGTTAATAATTATTATTATTAATAATAGGTCGGTCTGTCTAACTAAAAAACTTCCTTAAAAAAGCAAATGCTAGGTTATGTTTTGGTCAACAAACGCAGATACACGTCAAAATTGTCTGGTTGGCAGCACTGTTTACCTTGCAATATATAGCACCAAACTTGGGTACAACTTGCTCCGTGAAAAGGCAAATTTATGTCCAATTGTCCTCATGCTATATCTGGCAGCAAACTGGCATAGCATCAAACTTGTGCACAAATTGCTCCGTGTAAAGTGGCTTTTACCCAAAAATAAGAAAAAAAAGTTGCTATAAATATATGTCCTAAAACGACTCGTAAGGGAGCTACGCCCCTTCAAATAGGGTTCCAAAAATTTGATTTTTATTTAATAATTCAGGAAAATTTTTGGCTGTATCTTATTGTATATATAAAAATTTTAATGAAATATATCGAAAAGCCACGAAAAAAGTACCATATTTGGAATTTGAGGCTAGAACTAGGGTAGATATTTAAAATCTGCAAGTAATGGAATAAATCATTTTTATTTATCAATATTTTCATAAAAACTGACAAATTTTTTTTTGTGGTCCTGTGTAGTCTGTTGGATAAAATAATTAAATTACTTACGTTGGAAAATGTTGGATAATACATTGCATAAGATGAAACCCTTCATGATCATTCGTTTTTGAAGCGATTAGTTTTTGGAAAACACCTAAAAATCCTCCCTAAAAATATATAAATTGTAAAATAAATAAAATAAAACAGATCTTTAGTGGGAAAAAGTCAAGTTCGCTTAATAACTGTAATTAGGGCATGTAGTCCCGAATTCTTGAATGTTATTGATCACATATTATATTTAAAAGTTTTTAAATGTGTGCTGTATAAATGTACGAAAATGCATTTTAATACAAAAAATATGCTATGCTATAACCAAATTTTATTATCTTAACTATAACATACTAGTATGGCTTGAAGAGTGTTGTTTAAATGACGTCATAGTTAGTTGGTAAAGTAAAAGTAAAATCTTTTTCGAGGTTAAAAAGTTGATCGAGTTGTTTATTTTGCGATATTTGAAATTGAGAACCAAAAATGAGGTCTACAAGGAAAAAATTAGGCTTGTCCAAACTTTGCAAGAACATTTTTGCATAAAGCTTATAAATTACTAACTTTTATTTAACTCTTTTATTATAGGTACCTACATTATCCACGAATGATATGTGACGATTATTTAAAATTATTTCAGTTTAATCCGTTCTTGTACAAAAAAGTGCCTGGCAAAACAAGCTTACAAATATTTTTAACGTTTGGCTTACCCAAAAAAAATATACCTAACCTTTTTTTCCTCCCCTTGTTCGAAAAAATATGATTTGGAGTAAACAGAAATATAATAGAAAAGGATAGAAATACTTGTGAGCAAACCACCTAGGGTACGTGGTTACTACGAATAGTTAGTGTGAGGTCATTGTTTGTTGTAGTTAAGTAATAAAATGTGTGTATGCTATTCTTCATACTAGTATGTTATAGTTACGATAATAAAATTTGGTTTATGATAACTTGAGAATGGTTTGGTAAGTAGTTTAATTTGACCACATAAATTTCTTAACTGGATTTGTTGTCGTCGGGATATTTTGCCGTAGGCTAGCTATCACTTTTTTATTTCGGATGTTTTGGTTCCAAAGATTCTGTCGGTAAAACGTTTTTACTTAAGTAACCGCGGTTATCACTATGAATCACCAGGGAGGTCTTGGGTAGCTTCACGTGATGCTATTAAATATTGCATATTGCTACTTTTACACAGAAATAGTATATTATTCAATGAGCGTATAATATTTGCTATTAATCACGAGCCGATAGGCGAGTGGCGTAATCCCCCGAATGATTAAAAGCTGTTATCCCCGAGTAGAATACTATACTTTATCCACGGCTGTTTTTAAGTTTAAACGGTTTATTTTTACAGACCCGTGATTAATAGGCCTATTAATCACGGCCGTAGATAAAAATAATAAAAACAACTAGTTTGTTGAAAATTACAGAACTTACATTCACAATATGCCAGGAAAAGATTTTTAAGTAGTGTGGTTAGCATAAGAACATTTTAACTGTGCATTTTCCATACTACAAAATTTAAAATTGATGTACAAAATGTAATAAAGTAAGCAATAAAAAGTGCATTATGTTAAAAGTGTGCAATTTAACATTTGGCAATCCAATTTCGTCTTTTGTAAAAAAATGTATTGAATGATTCTTGGAACTAATGGATTTTGTACACAAAAGGTAGGACTAATATGGTATAATTTGTTAGTTACAATTAAAATGACCTTATATTTTGTTGGTTAATTAAAATTACCTGTTTTTACTAAAATCAGACCTACGAAAAAAGATTTTACATCGATTTTAATAAAAATCAATAAAGTGAGTAAATTTGACAACGCTGTATACAGTAAGTAAGTAAGTAAGTATACAAAAAAGAAGCACAGAACAAGAGACGAAATTTGCAAAAATCAAAACCAGAAAATTCAAACCGGACAACTGGCTGATATGGCTTATGAAAGCTAAAGGCCAAAAAAAAGGAGAAGAAGAAGACAACGCTGTAACATCAGCGGTCATTGCACCTTCAGCTGTTTTTCTGCATACGAAGCGGCCAATAACAGAAGGATAAGGAATTTATTTTAATTATTGTTTTTGCGAAAAAAATAGTTATTTATGGTACTAGTGGGTAAAGCAAGATATCGAGAGGGCAATATCGGTTTACCCATGAGTGCCATACAAGGTTTTATCCAATAAATAGCTTAGGAATTCATATTATTATTAAAAATTTTAATGACATTTACAAGAAAATAATTTGACAAGTGACAGTTGAGTGGGTAAAATAAATAATTATCCACTCAATAAAGTAAAAGCCACGCGGGGGTTATTATTGAGTTTATCTATTTAAAATAAAGCTGGTAATTGTCTTATTATCTGTATGTATTGGATAAAATTCTTTTTTCAGGGGGATCGATTTCTGTAGGTCTCATAACGTTGTGTTTTTTTATGACTCGAATTACAAAACATCCTGTATATGAAACTTACCAGTTTGTCTTGCGCGACAATTTGTGGGGCTGCCTGTGTAGCAAACGCACTTAATAATCTCACAAGAGGGCCGACATTTGCCGGTCTTTCCCATAACACTGGAGCCAGCAAACATGGTAACAGCTCCATATAGGTCTCTGGTATTGCTCCAGGGGGCGTGAACTCCATAAGCATGGAGAGAAGTTGGAATACATATGGAATAAATTCTAAAAAAAAACAGCAATATTTATTTAAGATATAACAGCTAGCTGTAAGTTTGGACTTTCCATTCTGGCCTAAGTTTAGTTATCGGCCACGAAAAATTTTGACCTACTTTAGGTACCCTTCTCAAAATTTCTGCAAGTTTTAAATCACTGTGGCATCAGGAAGTTTCTGTGTTAAAATAGGCCTATCTATGTCTCAACTGTACGAGGTTTTCAGTGGAGTTCTCAAGGCTCTATTCTGGATCCCCTTCTGTTCCTAATTTACATCAGTCACCTAGCGAAGTGTATAAAGTGCCAAAAACATTCCGTTGCAGACGACACCAACAGTTATTGCACGCTCTCACCGAATCTGCGTAGCTCCAGAAAGACATAAATTCTATAAGCTTGGAGAGAAACATGGCAGATGCCGTTAAATGACTGAGTGCTCAATTCTACACCTGGGACGTAACAATCCAAGACCAGTATTTCCTAGGTAATTTTCCAGTGAATGTAGTTAAGAAACAGAGGGATTTAGGTATCATAGTAAGTGAATACCAGAAATGGGAAGCCCACATTAACAACATCTTTAAAAAACAAACAGTCTTATCTAACTGATCTCAAAAGCCTTCAAAGACCATTCTCAAGCTATGATACTTAAACTGTACAAAACGTATGGCAGGCCTAAACTAGAATACATCCAGTCTATTTGGAGCCCCTACTAAACATAGGATATCGGGGCCCTCGAGAGAGTTCACCAAGATACCGCCCGAACTCAAGGACCTTCCATATGAGTTGAGGCTGCAAAGGCTCAGACTACCGACTCTGGCTCAAAGAAGGCTGCGAGGTGACCTTATAAAGACATTCAAAATTATCAACCGGTTTTACAGATGTAACCTCAACATTTTCCATTTCTCAGACAACGTTCACCTCAGTGGACAGAGACACATACTTTTCAAACACAGAATGAATCCATTCTAGCTCTAAATACGGTATGAACACTCTGTATCACGTGTTAGAATGAGCACATGAAGTGCCATCTCTTGTTTATAAAAGTAAAGAAAACTATTGCAAAATTAGCAAAAATATATATATTTTACCATGAAATATTGAATAATTTAATGCAATTTAAAGTTTTGCGTTAAAATTACGTAAAGTTTATTATTTTTTCTTAATATTTGACCAGTTTTTTATCAATTTAGTTCAAAAAATTAAAACTGCTCCATCTATTGTTAAATATTTAAACCTGATATCTGTCACATAAATCTGACATAACCTTCAATTTTTGCATTACAATTTGTAAATATGTGCTAAAATTAAATAAAAATCTTTTTTAAGTACTGATTTGATAAAATTATTAAATAACATTATTTGCTTTATCTAAAATATGTGTTTTGTTGCATTTGCAATGTCGAGTCACAAAAAAAATTGTTTTTAACCTTGTCCGCAGTTTAAAGCCATACAGTGTTTCATATTTGCAGTCGAATAAAAAGTATAGTCTACAATACGTATGAAATAGTCATTCCGCGCTCGGAACCGTCATACTCGCCTGCCGGCTTGCATGACAAACTTTCCGCTCGCGCGGAATATTGTCTATTCCATCCTAGTTATAGAATATACTATTTTTAAATGTTTTTGGACTTCATTAAGTTGTAATAAAAGTAAATGTCATACCTTGTATATCCTGTTGCAATATTCCTTGAAATATAGGAAATAGAATATCCTCAAACGATTTCACGGCTTCTTGATTTTGCTTACAAACAATCCTAAAACAAATAAATATATTCTTTGGTAAAATTTTTTAAACTAATTTAAAATCGGTTAACCGTGTTTAGGGCCGTTTACATCCCTTATTTAAAGGTAGGTTTAATGCTATTAGCATTATTATTCTGGCAGCTATCCCTAGTAGAAATTTAACGTTAGAATAACGTTTTTCTAAAGTTAGAAAACTGTATAAAAGTACGTTATAAAATATGTGTAAATGTCCCGCTTTTTAACGTTAGAATCAAACGTTAGTTACAAAGGTTAATCTAACGTTAGATTTTTCAGTTTAAGTCAACTAGGAAATTTCTACCTGCATCATAAAATCGCAGCTGGAGACAAATTTATTCATATAAATAAATCTTAATGTATTTTAGCAATCATAATATTTTTAAACATAATTTCGTTACATTTATTTATAAAATATTCATCTTTTTAGGTGGCCCTAAATAATTTTCGTGTAATATGCTGTTGTACTTCGATAAATACGTTTACCTCTCAGAAAAACTTTATATTTAGTTAGTTAATATTTATTTATACATTCATAATCTTAAAACATTTGTTTAATTCTAGTACAGCGTTGCCAGACTTACTATAATTTTGACTTTTGGGGGATATTTTTTTAAACTTATTATAGAAATAATAAATAATTATCAAACCTAGGCACATAGCTGTCTGAAATGAGTATTTTCTACTATAGCTTACGTATTAATAATGGAAATTTAAAAAATATTTAAAGTTGGAATAAGGTTAGAAAAAGGTTAAAATTTATTTGGGAAACTAACGTTAGATTTATGTATTTTATAACGTTTTTTTTAAACGTTAGTTTTTAAGGTTAGATTTATATATCTTATAACGTTTTTGTCAAACGGTTTTTAAGGTTAGATTTATATATTTTATAACGTTTTGAGACTAAACATAAAAATGTCACTAATCTAATATAAGGTTAGATTTATGTACTTTTCTACCAGGGAAGCTATGCTTTTTTTGATGCAAACTTCCCTTAGAGGAAAATAATTTTAATTTTACCCTACCTTATAGCCAAAGAGAAGGTCTCAAACAAATAATGGTTAAAATGAGGCCTTGATGGATTTTTAGCAACCAGTTGTAATTTTTCTGTTAATTTGGGTAAGGCTACTCCCAAGAACGGTACTACTCTTTCTTGTAACGTGGAAAAAGTTCTCATCATAGCTAAAAAATAATTATTTATAATTAATCTAATAATAATAATACTTTATTACATCCAAGAAACAATAAATGTTTATACAGGACACTCTGATAGTTACTTTGTTATATTACTAATTTTTAAATTTAACAGTACTTAATTATACATTACAATACTAACAGTTAAAATACACATTATTAATTTTTTTTTAAATTCAGTATATAAGACATGATTGTTACTAACTAAAAAATACAATTATGATACAATTTACATTGCTAAGAACCTGAGTAAGAACCTATTTGTAAGTTTACAAGAGATCATCACAAATAAAGAGTTATTGAGATTGAAAGTGTTTTTTTATGGTTTTTAAGTTTAGGTTTTCATAACTAGCAGTTAAGTCATTGTATATATTTACTCCCTTATATAAGATAGATGATTGACCATATCTAGATGTGATGGGTGGGAGTTCCAGATGGTGATTGCTACGAGTGTTGTGTGAATAAATGTCATTTCTTATGGTTAACATTAAGTTTCTATGTTTAGCTTTTTTTGAGGTTGTTAATCAGTTTACTTCGTAAAATTTCCTTTTGAGTGGTTACAATGGGCTTCGAGCAAATATGCGTTTTATGAAAGAAGTGTCAGAAGCGTACAGCGGATCTTGTAGGCTAAAGGTTTAATTTAAACCGTCATAGAATTAAGTTTGTCTACGACTGCTTTAGAATGTAAGCAAATACACACACTTTTCAAACACAGAATTAATCCATTTTAGCTCTAGATACGGTATGAATATTCTGTACCAAGTGTTAGAATGAGCACATGTGGTGCCATCTCTTATTTATAAAAGTAAAGAAAACTGTAAAAAAATTAGCAAAAATATATATATATATTTTACCATGAAACATTGAATAATTTAATGCAATTTAAAGTTTTGCGTTAAAATTACAAAGGGTTTATTAGTTTTTCTTAATATTTGACCAGTTTTTTTATCAATTTAGTTCAAAAAATTAAAACTGCTCCATCTATTGTTAAATATTTATACCGGAAATAAATTAATTCTACAAAATATATTTCAAAAAGGAAAGCAAGTATGGGAGGATTGGTGTAGTGGTCTACCGCGTCTGTACATGACAAATCTACTAGCCAACTAGCGTGAGTTCGATTCTCACTGGCGCCGATTTGCCTTTTTCAGTTAATTAATAATTGAAATTTGGCGAAGGCGTAAGTAAAGCGGACACTCCCTATAAAAACTGGTTCGAAAGTCAGTATAAGACGGTGGTTCCCTCTACTACTAGCCCACACAGGTCCTGCACTTAGGGGATGCTTAATTAAGTAGAATAGTACGAGGTTAAACAAACAAACAAACATTCAATTTTTAACGATTCCATAACGTCTAAACCTCCAGCTACCGAAATCCGCAGTCCGCTTCTGATGTTTCTTTTATAACAGGAGGATTGGTGTAGTGGACTACCGCGTCGTACTTGACGAGTTTACTACCCAAATAGCGTAAGTTCGATTCTCACCGGCGCCGATTCGCCTTTTTCAGTTAATTAATAAATTAAATTTGGTGAAGGTGTCAGTGAAGCGGGCACTCCCTATAAATTGGTTCGAAAGTCAATTAAAGCCGGTGGTTCCCTCTACTACTAGCCCACACAAGTCCTGGACTTAGGGGATGCTTAATTAAGTAGAATAGTACGAGGTTAAACAAAAATGTAATGTAATGTAATAAAACCGGTTTTTGCTTGAAGCCCAATGTGTAGTGTATTACATGTGAATATTTAAAGTGTGTACACTTTAAATATTCCACATTTTATAAGTATATTAAATTTTATTATGTATACAGGGTGATCAATAACTGCCATGCCAAAATTTAAGAGGTGATTCTACATCCAAAAATATCAAAAAAAGTTCCTATAAAGGTTGGTCCGCAAATGAGCCCTAAGAGAGCTACGGCGCTTTAAAATTGTAATAAAAATAAGGTTTTTAATTAATAACTGATAACCTTTAAGCTAGAGCGACGAGCTTTTGCATGTATACTAATATTAATAAGGGCAATAAGTTTATGTTAATTTATTTTTTTAATTTATCCAGAGGCGTCCCTAGACGGAAAAATGTATTAGACAACACATTTTTGCCCCAAACTTTTTTATGTGTACTTTTTTTGGATTTTTTTTGTAAAAAATATGGATTCCTTGAGTAAAAATACATAAAAAATGCCTATAGTGTAACACTGTAGAAGCAACCGTTTTCAAAAAAAATGCAATTAAGAGGAGGTAACATTTTGTGCCACCAAAAACGTTACTTTTTAAAAGGTCCAAACTCCCTTATTATTAAATTAAGGTGTTTTGGTGAATGATACTTATTTGCTCAGTTTTAAATGAAGAATCACCCTGCAGCATTAAAATTTTATTGATGCTTTTTTTTGTTCCCCATTCAATATGTCATCTTTGTAGGGCCGTAGCTCCCTTAGGGCTCATTTCCGGACCAACCTTTATAGAAACTTTTTTTCATATTTTTGGATATAAAATCACCTCTTAAATTTTGGCATGGCAGTTACTGATGACCCTGTATACTTAATACTACAAATGTAAACACAGGCTGAAGGACTCCGGCCGGTGGTCATTTGTAAGACTGTTTTACTAGTACAATAAATGACGTTTATTAGTATTATTATTATCTCCTTACCTTTCATTACATATTCGTTTTCTTCAGAAACCGGCCTTTCTAAAATTCCAAACAAGTTAGTTAATAGCTCAGCCGCCAAAGGTTCCAGTTGAGCTCCTGCAATTCTAAAATAAATACATTTTAATAACATTCCGATTCAACATAATATGGTTTGAAAAGTGTTGTTTAAATGACGTCATAGTTAGTTGGTAAAGTAAAAGTAAAATCTTTTTCGAGGTTAAAAAGTTGATTGAGTTGTTTATTTTGCGATATTGAAAATTGAGAACTAAAAGTGAGGTCTACAAGGAAAAAATTAGGCTTGTCCTAACTTTGCAAGAACATTTTTGCATAAAGCTTATAAATTACTTACTTTTATTTAACTCGTTTATCGTATCTATATTATCCACGAATGATATCTGACGATTGTTTAAAATAATATCAATAAAATTCATTCTTGCCGAAATTCTTGCAAAAGTGGCAAAACAATCTTGAACATAAGTCCGGCTTCCGCAAAAACACTAACCTCTTCTTCGTCGAAAAAATATGATTCGGAAAGGACAGAAATATGATAGAAAAGGATAGAAATACTTACTATACGAGCAAACCACCTAGGGGTACATAGTTCCTAAGAATAGTAAGTGTGACCTTATTGTTTGTTGTAGTTAACTAATAAAATGTGTGTAGTATGCTGTTCTTCATACTAGTATGTTATAGTTTCGATAATAAAATTTGGTTATAATGTATATAAATTTATAGTTACAGTCTAGTCTGTCAACATCCCTATCTGTAACAAACCGTTGGCAAAATTTGCCAACATCTTCCTTAATTTTAAAAAAAAATTATTTCAGGTTTTAACAGATTGTTTAACTGGTATATTAGTCTAATTGTAGCACACGTGGACCAATCTGTTAGTGCAATAAGTATTAATAAAATCCGTTTAAATGTGTAATAACACCCGAAACGCTGGAATGGCCCTATAGTGTAATACATAACTTTAAAGCTCATAAAATTCTTTATTGACTCTTAATTTGAGTAAATTAAGACAACTTAAACTATCTTTTTGCATATATTTTATATTTTTATCTTTTAAAATGTGGACAAACTCTCTTTCCTTAAAAAAAATCTCCCTATAGTGTAATACATAATTTTAAAGCTCATAAAATTCTCTATTTGATATGTATATATTTTTTATTTTTTAGATATTTTTTGAGGGGCTCAAAATGGGTATTTTCGTCAAAAAAAAAAAAATTGGACCCCACTCTATAATGATTCTATAATAAACTCTTCGCAGAGGATATTGCCTTTTTTTTCGAAATTATACTTTCCCCTATATTTTTTGCAATTTTTTTTTTCACAACAACATTTTCCGAAAAAGGAAAATTTTGAAAACGAACAGTTTATCAAAAAGTTATCTTTTTTATTTTTAATTCTGTGGCGTGGTTCCAAAAGGGTCAACGTCACTTTGTCAAAAGCAGCGTTTTTAAAATATTACATCAGAGTTGACGTGAAAACGCTGCTAATGACAAAGTGACATTGACCATTTTAGAACTAAGCCACAGAATTAAATTAAAAGTTAACAAAAATAATCCCAGCCTACAACTTTCGATAATAAACCTATGTTCCAAATTTATAAAGTCTTTTGTTTAAAGCGTTTTCTTATCTTGATCAGAAATATTCCCGGACAAACCGACAAATAAACAGATTTGTTTTCGCGGAAATAACTTTTTTGCAAATAAGACTTCCTTCGAAAACCGTACAGAAAAACGATACAAAAATATTTTTACTACGAGCGTGCGGAAAGATATCTCTTTCCGAGAAAAAACCTGCTTCAATTTCTTAACTTTTTGTCAAAAATTAATAAAATTTTGCAAGCTTATCCTAAAAGGGTGTATCTAATTACTTTATGTACAAAAAATAAAATGTTTTATACAGGGCGTTCAAAATTAATATTCTTGGATTTTTAAATGGAATGCTATATTTTTTATTTGCTCATCAGTAAGTAAATAAACAATATAGCATTCCATTTAAAAAAATTGTTTTTTTTTAATAGAATGCTATATTAAAAAAAGTCCAAACCATACAACTTTTCCTCGAACTTTTCCCTTTAAAGTTTTTCCCTAAAGTGGATACTTTACTATATATCGACCGAGTCGGCTTCGTTGAGACACCCTGTACGATAAAATATAAAAGCATATTTTATTTTAACTCCGCTCGTACGAAAAATATTGTTCCTAAGGCATGCGTAAAGAGGCTTTTCCGCACTTGTTAGGAAAATAGCTAGCTCAAGACTTTCCTCGGGGAAAGTAAACACTTACATTGGTTGATTATTGCTATCCTTCATAATGAGAATCTTCTCCAAAGCGCAAGCTGCATACGTGTGTACAACAGCGCTTTCACTGGTCATGTGTTTAACTAACTGAGGTAAGGTGCTAATCACCATATCTTTGTTCAAAATTGTTCGGAATGTCATCACGTATTTTATAGCGTCAGCTTTAAGAACCGGCAAGTCACATACTAAAATAATAGTAATTATGTACCAAGGTAGAGAAGACATTTTTTATAGCCGAGCGTAATTAATCCCGAGCTGCGTAGCAGCAAGGGATTTAAGAGTGCGAGGCTATAATAGTCTTCTCTACCGTGGTTATATATTAGTTTTTTCACTACTAGCACTATTTAACTATTTTTATTCCAATAATAAAATAAATTATTAACAGAAATGATATTTCTTGAAATTTTCATAAAAATCAAGTAGCCTTGATCAATGACATTTGCTCAAATAAATACTTTGAACTGACGTTTAAAAATTTAGTTTTTTTAATTTTTTTTCATAATATTTAGCTAATTATTGATTGTATTAATTGGTAATAATTATAATTAATTATATTTAATAAACAGAAAGTTATTTAAAGCTATTTCCTTGGGTTTGATTAGTAAAAATTGCACAAAGAACTGAAACATCTAAAGTGACAGAAATCAATTGTTTATAAAATTTACTCCTACTAGGAGAGAAATAGTTATTTATGTTACTAGTGGGTAAAGTAAGATATTGCCCATGAGAAAATTAACCTGCAAGGCGTCAGCCAAGCAGGTTAATTTTCGAGAGGGCAATATCGGTTTACCCATGAGTGCCATACAAGGTTTTATCCAATAAATAGCTTAAGAATTCATATTTTTATAAAAAATTTTAATGACATTTACAAGAAAATAATTTGACAAGTGACAGTTGAGTGGGTAAAATAAATAATTATCCACTCAATAAAGTAAAAGCCACGCGGGGGTTATTATTGAGTTTATCTATTTAAAATAAAGCTGGTAATTGTCTTATTATCTGTATGTATTGGATAAAAAATATTATTGCTATAGGTGAAAAAAATTGATTTCAGAGTCTGAAAACATGAAAAATAATAGTATGTTCTAAAGCTAGTAGTGAAAAAAAATGTTTTAATAATACTAGTATATCTGATGATGTTAACGTAAGTAGTTAACAAAACTGCATTAATAAATTATTATATCACACGTGAAGTTTGACTAAAATTAATTTACACCTATTTAGATTTTTTTTTAATTAAAATTTCTTACCATCTGGTCTTGCCAATTCTGGTAAAATATGGTCCTGACAAAACTGTGGAATAGAAACTAGTTGACTGGTTTGTGTCACGCCATGTTTTTGAGTCGCCCCTCGGCTTACCAAGGACGTGACTAGATATAAAGCTGCATCTTTACTTCGCCAATTTTCTTTGGGATTTTCACTATATTTGGCCAACATTACCTGGAAATATATATATATTAGTCCAAACGACTTTTATGCGACTCTTGGTCCATGTGATTAAATGGAGAGCCCCTACCACAAGCTTGGAGCTTATTCGGGGCTCTCCATTACTCTGTACCCTTGAATCTACACAATAAAGATTAAATATTTTATAAATAAAATATGTTGCCAACATTACAATGCTTATACAGGGTGATCAGAAACTGCCATGCCAAAATTGAAGAGGTGATTCTACATCCAAAAATATGAAAAAAAGTTTCTATAAAGGTCGGTCCGGAAATGAGCCTTAAGGGAACTACGGCCCTTCAAAGATGACATATAGAACGGGGAACAAAAAAAAGCATCAATAAAAGTTAAATGCTGCAGGATTATTCTTTATTTAAAACTGAGCAAACAAGTATTCTTCGCCAAAACACCTAAATTTAATATTCCTCTTAATTGCATTTTTTTTTTGAAAATGTTTGCTCCTACAGTATTACACTTTATGACATTTTA
The DNA here is from genome assembly GCA_958510825.1 of Brachypterus glaber. Classification (NCBI taxonomy): domain Eukaryota; kingdom Metazoa; phylum Arthropoda; class Insecta; order Coleoptera; family Kateretidae; genus Brachypterus; species Brachypterus glaber. The sequence goes on along the minus strand of OY294044.1, from coordinate 7,144,518 downwards.
TATATATTTTTACTCAAGAATTTAATATTTTTTACAAAAAATACAAAAAAAGTACACATAAAATAGTTTGGGGCAAAAATGTGTTAAGCCTAATACATTTTTCCGTCTAGGGACAACTCTGGATAAACTCAAAAAAAATAGTGTAACATAAACTTATTGCCCTTATTAATACTAGTATACATGCTAAAACTCGTCGCTCTAGCTTAAAGGGTACAAGAGTTGTTAATTAAAAACCTTATTTTTATTACAATTTTAAGGGGCCGTAGCTCCCTTAGGGCTCATTTGCGGACCAACCTTTATAGGAACATTTTTTTTTATTTTATTCATTATTCATTTATTTGTTTATTGTCGTTTTGATATTTTTGGATGCAGAATCACCTCTTAAATTTTGGCAGTTACTGATCACAGTGTATACTATCAAAAGAATACCGCTGCCAACAAAAATAGTATATTACGCACCGAGTACGCGAACCTAGTTCTCAGTACACAAGAAAAAGCACTCAATGTGCACTGAAATGGTTTGCGTCGAGGTGCGTATACTATTTTTCCTTCGACCTAACACCTAAACGCAAAAATTATCGTAAAATTAGTTTGTCAATTTGAGGTTATGTGTTTGAAGTTTACTAATTTTCTGACAGTAAACATGTAAAATCAACTGATTGTTACTTCCCAACCTTTGTCATAGGCACTAAATACTAACTAGGAAATAGTAGTTTTCTTAACGAGTTGCGAACAACATTTTTCGTTCGACTCTTTAACAATGTATAATTTAAAGAATTACCTGTGTAAAAAAAAATAAAAAAAAATATTTTTTAAAACAAAGATATTAGGAAAAATATTTTTTACCCCATTTTATTTGTCCAACCCGATTTTTACCAATCCCAGCCTGGAACATTGGATAAGGAACCTATGGTCCAAGTTTAAAGTCTTTAGCCCAGAAATTTCCTGGACTTTTTTTTACTAAAGCAAGATTTTCCTCAGAAAATGTAAAATATAAATAATAAAAAATAAAAATAAAGAAAAAAAAATCATAAATTACCTGTAAATACTGTCCAAATATTTCAATAATTCTCTTTTCAAAATGTACACTCAGAGTGTTGACCAAATCACATGCAGCCCTTCTTCTTGTATCAACATCAGAGCCTTCAATATCCCTTCTGGTGTATTCTTCAGGATTGTCTTCAAACAGTTCTTCATCAGAAACTAAAATAGAATATAGATAGCCTAAAAGAATTTAAATTGACACACGGGTTAACCCGGAATTGCGTTGTACCATAGACAAGGAAAGACCTCCAAAGCCGTTGCAGAAAAGTGTGATAAATGTGTTTTGCGCATCTGCGATAAACTTGCACCTGCGCACTATTATTGTTGTTTTTGACAAGTATTTTTTAACCTTAGTCTTCTGTGTCAAATAAAAATTGTAAAAAATGCTACAAAAAAACAATAAATATCTACGAAGAAACGTCGAAATAGTTTTTTTTTAATTATTTTATAAGAATTTTTCGAGGTGTGTTTGAATTTCGGGATATTGTACACCTACTTTGAGTACACCAGGGATTGACCCTTTGCTCTTCATACAGCAACAATACAGGTCATGTTTAAAGTTATAAACAAATGCAGCAAAACAACAATTAAACAAACTACTAATAATTCCTCACCCCAGTATTGGTTTTCCATATCTCTATTTTCGGACATTTTAAGATTTTTACTGGGGGATTTTTGAAGATAAGACAAACCAAACGAATACTGGGGTGACGAATTGTTTTACGACCGACAGCATTTTACAGCTGATAGAGATGCGTACTTCGCAAGGTCAGATATATTGCGTTACGTCATTTCGCTGCCCCGTTCTGTCACAAAATAATCTTGCGCAGGCTGGACTTTTAGTCCTCTTTTCTTCTCTATGCGTTGTACAGACTGTACAGTACAGGGTAAGTACTAGTAGAACATGTTGTCATAAAACTCAAGTCAGAAAATATGGAATGTAGCTTTTAACTGTGATATAGCGAAATTTTTAAAAGTCGATTTGTAAGGGTTCCGCGATTTATTATAAATATATTTTTTTATATTTTCCTATTCAAATAAACCCTAAATTTAAAATTTTAGTTTATTTTAATATCAACTTTGGACGCTAGGCATGGGCAAAAAACAGCTAAGTAAAGGACGTTGAAATCTTTTATTATGCCATAAAAAATTGTTTTAAAAGATATTTTATTTATATATAAAATATAAATTATCAGTGACTAATTTTTTCTATAGAAAAAGCTTCAAATTTTTACCTATAGGTGGCGCTAAAGCAAATTTTCAAACAATATGTTGCCGAAAATCAAAAAATTAAAAATTCCAAAACACTTCTGGTATTTGTAAATTTGTATAAATATCTTGTTTTCTACTTTTTAGTTATAGGTACGTAATATTTACTTAATTAAGGAGGGCTTTAACTTTAAAAACTTGTTTTTATTTAATTTTATTTAGAAATACACCCCTTAAAAAACGAAACTACCGGGTTTATACTTTACCTCTAAATTCCATGTTTGGAATAATAACTTTTTCACAAATACTGCTCAGAACACTGTTATCTTCAAACAAACTTCTGTAATGAGTTCTTTCAGCTACTGAGGACAAGAACTGTAGTGAATTCGATACCAGCTATAAAGATTAAAAAAGCAAAATATTATACCATGAACCGTTACGTAGAGAATAAGGACTGGTAACTTGTAGTTCGATTTGAGCCAATTTTTTGTCGGATCACCGGAACTAACCAGGTTACTGAAACTCGTTTTTGTGAGAATCGGTTACATACGGTAAGTGAGGGGAAGCGATGACGTCACTAACCGGCAGTAACCGCGTCTAACACAGGTTCGGAGGTGAGTTAGATACGGTTAACCGTAAAAACTTAACCTATAAATTGTTTATTTACACCATAATTTACAGGCCTGTGGGAATTTTTCTCGATTTGTATGCAAAATGTAAAAAATATAGTAGGTAAGGTATTTCAACTTTTATTTTCTAACTTCTAAGTGTTTGCTTATGTGGTTTAAAATTAAATTCTTATATAAAAAACTATTTAAACTTATCATTGCTGTTTATTACCTTTCCCATAAGCAAATAAACTTGTAAATGTAGTTAAAGTGCTTTTTCATCATATCTTATCCAAAGGAAATATAAAAAATATACGAGTTTAGTGGTGGGGATAAAAACCGTATGGTTAACCGGTGTTTCCACAAAAAATTGGCTCAAAGCCAATTACGTATTGACTAAAAAGCGCTGGTATCTACGAGCGAGATCGGATGCCTTCTAGATCATAATTTTAATTTTTGAAATGGTAGTTAGTCGGTGGCGGCTAAATGGCGACATGCGTAGACAGTAATATTTGCCGATATTTGAGGAGCAGCAGTTACTAACCAAGGGAAATATGTATTTCTCTCTCTTTTTAACTTATCAATTAAACAGAGAAAAAATAACATACTGTTTAACCGGCGTTACCACAAAAATTGACTATTATAAACATATGTTCACAGTGACATCTATTTTTAGTGTGTGTTTTTATGAGAACATCTTCTTTGGTTATTCTAAGGTAAGTTATAGATACCTGGTATATGATTTTAGAAATAACAAATAGGCTAGCCCACAAAGTCTCTAAATCTTTATATGTGGCACATCAAAAACTGTAAGCCATGATTCTGGTGATTTAATTTTGAATTCTTAAGTACTATATTTTCTTGTGTCAACGTTTAATGTTACGAAACTATAGTAAAACCATTGTTATCACAAAATACCAAAAGTAATCACATAATACCGATAAAAGTATTATAGTTTAGTAGCAACTTATAAAATATTTTGACGTTTATTTCTAACATAAACAAAATTAGAGGTTATGTGTCATAGAATTTTTAAAATCAAAAATCTAGAGTGCTCCATATCTCGCTCGTAGACTATTTCGCCAACTGGTGGATTTCAGTCATTACATAACACGAAAAAGCTAGTTAAAACTGCAGAGTGTCACAGGGTTGTATTATATACTATACTATAGATTGCAGAAATAATTCTGCATTGACTAACAAAAACATCAATTAAAGCTTTACCAAAACATGGTATAGTAGCTTTATGAACTTTTATATCTTTGTAAATATGACCTTACAAAGTACAGTAAAAGTCACCACGGCAGTTACGAAATAGATGTTTGTAAAAAAATGGTTAGTTGGTAGTATATGTCAGAACACTCTACACAGGTTGTAAAAATAGCGAAATATATTGCAAAATTATTTTGAATATTTCCTGTTTATGAAGTACAATTTGCAATAGACTGTTTATCAATAGCTATATAGACAGCCTGTTCCAGAACTCGCGTACAGAATTTTGAGGCTATATTAAAAACCCTCTGGAAAATATGAAAAAAATGTCAAAACAAATCCATCTTCGTTCAATTCAAAAATAAGAACGCTTTAAGTGGACCAATACTGTTACTGATATTAAATTACCTTTAAAAGTTGAATTTGTAGCTATGGAAGCAAATTTAATTATTGCTTATGTACATGTACATATTCTGTAGGTTGATTAATGTGACATAAATATTTATTAATGTCAAAAAACCACCGGATGGAGTGACCCTATAAAAATAGAATATTTGATAGCCTCTGTCGGTTTTGTCAATGTTCTATTTATGAAATTCGTTTTTCCTTTTTGGTCACCAAAACGGCCTGTGGGGCATAGTGCGTCGAGCCTTAATTTATGCAAAGTACTGAAATTACTTACCAAATCATATTTAGGTTCTAATCCGGTAGCAACCAAAAGGCTCCAAACATCAGTCACAAATTGCTGTAAATATGGTCGAAATTCTTCGTCATATTTTTGGGCATATAGGGCGATATTATCACAAACTTGAGATTTTAATTGTTCCATAACACCTGCTTCCTCATTGTCCTATTAGAGAAAAAAAAATGTTAAGCCATTATGCTTTTTCCCAATTTCCCAAATTAAAATTAATAAGGAAAATATTTAATATTGATTTTTTTAAGAAATTATGCTTTTCCCAAAAGCCCAAATTAAAACTAATTAGGAAAATATTTAATATTGAATTCGAGATTGAATTGTTTTAGAACGTGTTACTTTTTTTACTGTACTTTTATAGTAGTAGTAGTTTTTTTGAAATGGCCCTAAAAAGGTGCCAACACTGATGACAAGACCTATTTAAATAACATGAGTCTCTTATTTTACAAATATTACTTCATTTTTACAATTTTTGTAGAAAAGAAGGTACTTACATAGTGAAAATAATCTTATTTATTAAGTACATTTGGACTAAAAAGTTAAAATGTTTCATGTTTCTGACAGTCTTTAGTTGATCGGGAATACTGTTAAAAATCACCGTTCCAGCATAAACAGACGAGCATTGGGTCTTCTTAGTCATTCCTAATAGATTTCTTATGTTCTATTTTTTTAAGCAATACCTACCGAGAACTTGGGATAAAAAAAGCTATGCTCCAAATTTGAAGTCTTTAGCTTAAAGCGTTCTCGCGTTACAAATCGTTACAAATTTTCCGGACATACCACCAGACAGAGATTTCTTCCCAGAAATCACCTTTTTTGTACATAAAACGACGAGATAAAACCAAAAACAAACAACCTCATTGAGGTAGGTAAAACTAATTTATTATTATTTTTATTATTAAAATATATTTAATTTTTAAGAAGTAACGCACTTTATAATTTTTATCCAACACCTTCACAGAAACACTTGTTTTGAGCACTATTTTAAATGTCAAAAGTGAGTTTTTTCCACTAGTGACTAAAAAAATTTTCACCCACTCTTTTACGTACAGCTTTTGATCTCACCCAAAATTAGTTACATACCCTATTAATTAAGTATTATAACTATTCTATAAATAGAAGCACGTTAACTAAACCATAAAAATTAAAGAAAACCCCAAATTATTCTTTAGTTTTTGAATAAAATACTGTTTTTATTATAAATTCTGTCATCACCGCGTCCATTTTGACGTTTGTAAGAAATGTAAAACTAGCAATTGTTTATTTTTATTAGGCATACTTAGGCCATGGCTACCTATTATTTTAGTATCAATAAAAATTAATCTTAATATTTTTGACATAATTTTTCGCAAAATTATAGATTTTTATTTAAAAATAAAAGGTGTTGGATAAAATTAAATTCTTAACTCGTGTATTAAGTGATTTTATCCACTTAAGAATATCAGCCCACGAGGCCGTCAGGCCGATAAAATGCTACTTAAAACACTAGTTAAGAAAATAACTATTTTGGAACCGGTTATTCTCGAAGGCTTTGTGTTTTTACGGAAGTAATTTTGTCGTCATCAGACATTCCGTTTTCGAGTTATCGTGTGGATATCTAATCTAACTATGCAGGGTGTACGTTTTTCGATCGGTTAAATTAGGAAAAAGTTGCGAATTTTTATGCTGATAAATAACATGAAAGAAAGTTTGGATGTCTAGTCGGTTTTCTCTCAAATAAATACAAATAAAACTTTTTTAATTTTTTTGCAATAATTAAAAAACAAACTAGATGAAACGTTGCAAGCACCCTGTCAAAACATCGGCACTATTGTACACTAGAGCCATCTAGTTTGCAAATTTCAAACTAGGTGTTTTGTTTGATTTTAAATTCTGTATCTTTAAAACATTATATTCTAGCAAAAAACTGTATATAACATTTTTTATAGGGCTTAAAAGGAGCTTTTATTTAAAATATAATTTTTTTAAATCGGGTTATAAATATGTGAGATATGCTAAAAAAACTTTTTACTGCTTTAAACGCCAATATCTCGAAAACAATGCGTTTTAGGAGAACCTTGTTTAGAACATTTTTTGACCAATTTAAAATTATCTTGTATATAAGTGCTAAATTAACCAAATACAATAATAATTGCCTTAATTATAAAGAAAAAACACTAAAAATAGGAGTTTTACCGTATTATTACCCCCTTACCCCCAATCGTTTACCCCCAAAATCTAATCAGCTCTTCGGAATACGATAAGAAATAATATGCAAAAAACCGCAAGTCGATAACTCATGTAGAAATGGAGTTAGAGGGTTTACACCCAGACAGACAGACAGACATACGGACGCAATTTTTTTTACTGATTTCGACTCAGAATGGTCTAAAACGTCGAGAAATGTGAAAGAAACGTGGTCAAAGATTTTGACTTTTCGGCGAAGATTTCAATACATCGGCACTCTTAAGAGTGCTACTAATTAGTAGCACTAAGTGCCGATGTAAAAATGGTAGGTAAAATTTTCTTTCAGATTATTGATCAGCATCAAAATGCGCAACTTTTTTCTAATTTAACCGATCTTGTATCTCTTAAAATAACCGAAATATCCATGCTTAAGGTCAAAAAACGCAGACCCGGTATAATACTTACTGATGTTTGTAAACACTTCACATCTGCTGTTAATAAAATATGGAAGTTTGACATCCAAATTTGCATGTTGTCTTCAAAGAATTCTGGCAAATCTTGAAAATTCAACGAATAAAACACCTTTGAAATTAGCATGAGCGAATGATAGATGATTTTCAATGCATTTGAATCGTTAGCATGGGTCTGGGTTAGTCCCATAGTTGCCTAAAACAAAAAAATTATAAAAAATCCCTTATTTCAAATAATAATACGGGCCCACAAAAAAAACGTCAATTAACTTGAACCAGAATATTTTTTTTTCTAAAACTGCTTTAGAATGTAAGCAAATACACACATTTTTTAAACACAAAATGAATCCATTCTAGCTCTAGATACGGTATGAATATTCCGTATCAAGTGTTAGAATGAGCACATATAGTGCTATCTCTTGTTTATAAAAATAAAGAAAACTGTAGCAAAATTAGCAAAAATATATATATTTTCCCATGAAACATTGAATAATTTAATGCAATTTAAAGTTTTGCGTTAAAATTACATAAAGTTTATTAGTTTTTCTTAATATTTGGCCAGTTTTTTATCAATTTAGTTCAAAAAATTAAAACTGATCCATCTATTGTTAAATATTTAAACCTGATATCTGTCACAACAATCTGACATAACCTTCAATTTTTGCATTATAATTTGTAAATATGTGCTAAAATTAAATAAAAATCTTTTTTAAGTACTGATTTGATAAAATTATTAAATAACATTAATTGCTTTATAAATATGTGTTTTGTTGCATTTACAATGTCGAGTCACAAAAAACATTGTCCTTGTCCGCAGTTTATAGCCATACAGTGTTTCATATTTGCAGTCGAAGAAAAAGTATAGTCTACAAGTATAGTCATTCCGCGCTCGCAGGACCGTCATACTCGCCTACCGGCTCGTATGACAAACTTTCCGCTCGCGCGGAATACTGTATATTCCATACTACATAGGGATATCCTCTTATATACCGGTGTATTTGTTATTTGTATATGTGGCCACTCTTGGTGTTATTTACCAACCATGCAATATATATTCTTTTAAATACATACCACCAACAAATCAGTCAAGGGCTGTGCTAACTTTTCCAAAACATACTTTATTTCACTCCAAAGTTCATTGGACTTAAACTCATATCTGTACTTTTTAAACAAAGAATGTCCAGTTTGTAATACGCCATTAATAATGTGAAAATCACCTAGAAAAATAATCATAATTATTTTTTTAATTTAAGTATAAATACACGATTCACTCACCGCAGTAATGAGAAGAATCTAGCACATGCGCACTGGTTTGCTTATTTTTGTTTTGACGGATGTCAAAAGTGGCTTCCGTTTAGGCAGTTGTAGTTTTATGAAATAGTTTAATTTTAGTGGGGTTAGGGTGCGCATCAGGTCCACAAAAATGAACTATATTTTTGCACTGATTTCTGGTTTTATTACTAAAACTTACTGTCTTGAATATAATTAGGTGCGGAAAATCCAGTTTTTTTGTTAGAATATATAGCAAAAGATTGTTAAGATACTCACGAATTTCTGTTTGATTTTTTTAATGGGGGTGTTGGTTTACGTTAACAATGGTTTGGTTTGGTAGTTTGCTGGTTTGGTGTTTTTTTTTTAATGGGAGGCGTTGGTTTACGTTAGGTTTGGTAGTTTGCTGGTTTGGTGTTTTTTTTATGGGAGGCGTTGGTTTACGTTAACAATGGTTTGGTAGTTTGCTGGTTTGGTGTTTCTTTTTTTTTATGGGAGGCATTTTTCAGATACGATAATTCAGAATTTAGAAGGCGATATATTTTAAGAATCAAATGTTTATTAATGAATATTCCGCAATTTTTTTTACGAAAATACTATAAAAAGCGAGTACTTTTAGCCAATTAAAAAAAACTGTTAGCTCGCAAAGAAAAAAGTAGATATTTTTGTAAAATTCTGCAAAAGAATGCTACATAACCTTAAAATAATTTTTGGCATACGTCAAAACAAAAATATAAAATCAGTGCGCATGCGCTGGATTCTTCTCATTACTGCGGTAAGTGAATCGTGTCTTTTTACTCTTTTGATGGGTCATAACTTTCTTATAGGGGCGTGTATTAGATTTTTAAGCCAAAAAATATATTTCTCTATCATTTTTACGTGAAAAAAAGTATAATATGTATGTTTATTTGGGTCAAAATTCTGATACGTATCGTCATCACTAAATATCTGCAAATACCGATTTATCGGTATCGGCAAAAAAAGCTGTATCAGTCGATATTTAATGGACACCCTGATCATAAAATATATATAACCTGATATTAAATAAAATAAAATGATATAAAAAAAATTACCTGTTGAAAATTTTTCAACCATTTGTGTTATAAGCTCTGGCCATTTTAAAGGAAAATCTGATTTTCCTATTATGCTTATAGCATCACTGAGCTGCTTTTGAATCGACTCAGGCGAGGACAACATTAACGTCACGATTAAATTTTTTACTGCAGCTCTGTCAGTTGCGTGAATTCTGTCTGGTTGATCTTCTTCCTATAAATTATTTATTTATTTAAAATATTTTTTCTACTTTGCGGCTCTTATAAGCTCATAATCACACGCATTTTGCGTGTTCTTATAGGCCCATAAGTCTGTACTTTTTGTTCTTTTGGGTTGGCAACAGACCTGGCCTATTGCTTGACGTTTTCCGTGCAAATGTCAATGTCGCTTTAAAGTTGAATTTTCAACAAAATTTTGTGTTTAGGTTATTTTTACCATATTAAAATTGTGGCTTGGTTAATTGTAGTAAAAAAGAGAAGAGATGACTATAATATATAAAAATATCATTTGTTCTTAGAAGTTTAAACATGGTGTAAACTGTAATGCCAATCCAAAACAAAAATCCCTAAATCAGTCATCAATTTAAATGTAAGTTTTTTTTAATTTTATAGCAAAATAGAAAAAATTGTATAAAGCACTCGTTTCATAACACGTTTTTAGCGCACGAGTACAAGTTTAGAAAACGAGCCGCTTGAGGCGAGTTTTCTAAAGTACTAGTATGTTATGAAACTAGTACTTTAATATACTATTATTTAATGCATTACGGTTTATGTTTAATTACATGATTTTTTTTATATTATAATAAATAAAACAACAAAAAATGAAAGATAATTCTGTCAACAAAAGTTATGTTGTTCAAATGTAGTTCATTTACAAAACGACAAAGAAAAGTTGCAAACAAATTTCAAAAAAAAATGTTTGAAAAATGAAAAAAATTCAAAATAAATAAATAAACCTCCGAGCCGAGAACTTCGGATAACATATGGTCCAAATTTGAATTGTTCTGTTCAAAGCTTTCTCCAGTTATCGAGGTCACAAATTTTCTGGACAGACTGAACAATGGCCAGAACTTTTTTCGAGAAAATCTTCTTATTTACTTACATAAAAAACGTCGAGAAACGTAAAAATCAAAAAAGAATTATTACTCATATGGACTTTCCTACAAGAAAGTATTTTTTTTTTTCGAAAAAGATTTGAGCTTAATTTTTTTTTGAAAACACACATTTTTTTCTCCGAAATTGTCTTTTTACTTTTGAGCAACCTTAAAGGAGAAGAAGGTCATTTTATGGAATTTCAATCCCCTAAAATGGATTTGTTTTCAAATTTTTTGTAGCTTATATTTCTCAAAAGGGGCTACAAAATAGGGACACTAGATCTAGGTCTTAAGTTGCTAACTTAAGACTACTACAAAATGGAGTACATTTTTTTTTGCACTTCCGGTTCCGGAAACTAAGACAATTTAATTTTTTTTAATGACAGCCCCTGTATATTATTGCATTTTCGAATTCAGAAAAAAAAAATAAAACTTAATTGACTTAATTTCCGGAAAAAAACGAAAGTGAAAGTAAAAAAAAGTACGCCATTTTGTAGCCCTTGCAATAGGCTATTATAGTGTACCAAAAAGTTAAGAGTGTACAGGGGGGTTGCCATTTGAAAAAAATAGTTATAAAGGAAAAACTGTTTAAAAAAATTTAAAGTATTACACAAAAATTACCAAATTTTGGTTTTTACATAAAATTTGTATTTTTCCCTCACTTAGCAAATAAATAAAGATTTTATTTATAAAAAATAAAACAATAATAAAAAAACGTAGGTACTAAAAAAAGTAAAAAGCTTTTAAATTATTTTTTTTTAATGTAAATTTGTTTTCTGAATCCAAAAAGGCAAAAATATACACGGGGTGTTATTTAAAAAAAATAATTTAACTTAGTTTCCGACGAAAACCGGAAGTGCAAAAAAATAATTTTGTATGCCATTTTGTAGCCATTGTTGATAAATATGAGCTATAAAAATTTGCTTTGATCGGATTGAAAACAACCTAATTTTAGGGAGTGTCCATGGACTAAAACTCCCCTGGCATACTAAAATTGAGTAAATTAATTTTTGCATAGATTAAAAGTAAAAGGGTAAAAAATTATTTCGATTTCATATTATTAACATTAAATAAATTAAATTGTAATTTAAACAGTAAAAAACTTCTACAAACAAAAGAATACTCCCCACAAAGAAATACAAATAACATTTTTTTTGAAAAGCGAAAAAATAAATAAAAACGTTCCGTTTTCTAAGGAACCTATGGTACAAATTTGAAGTCTTTAGGTCAGAGCATTCTCACAACACTTTCATCTGGGAGAGTTATAGACACTTAAGTCTCTAAGTCAAAGAATTTGAAGGTCATTGATAATTGTTTTACCCACATATCAATTTTTTTATTATTTTTTTTAATTTGACCAAGTAACCCCAGTTTGTCATGAAAGTTAGTTGCTACCAAGATGACTTTAAAGCCATCTTGGTGGCTACTAACTTTCAAAATCTATGTCAAAAGCATTGGTAATTTATTGAATAATGGCTTTTTCTCCTGCATCAAATGATGGCTAACACAGAAACACAATTAAATTAAAAATATTGGAGTGCACACACAAGCTCAAAATCTCATTTTGCACTATAAAATGTACACACATGCCTGTAGAATATTGTACAAATTAAATAAATAAATAAATAAATAAATAAATAAACAATGGACCAGCTGGTCTGTGTGTACTATTTTTTTAAGAATAGAATTGGAATGGTACGTGGAATTGAAGCACTTCAAAATTATTTGTAATTTGTAAACAGTCTAATAAGGTATAAAACACCTTTGTATGTAAGGTCTCAGAATGACTAAAAACTAATAAATAAATAAATAAATAAATAAATAAATATAATGGTTATTTATTTCTGCTCCACTATGGATGATGATGAACTTATACAATGATTGCAACATATTCTGCAATTTTCGGCAAAAACAAAGTTTTTCAATTATTCTATGTTGTGTATTTTAATTATCACTGTGACTAGACATACACTGGGAGTACAGTGGTGGCATTAAATATTGGGACAAACAATTTTTCATTTCTTGTGCCATTTGTTAAAAAACGTCAAAATATGTCAACTGTTTGTTTATTTTTTGCTGTTATACATGTAGTTTGTAAAAAAAGTGTTTTTTATCTTTATTTTAATTTAAAATGAGTTTACTTATGGTGGAAATTTAAGAGAAAGAATGCTCAGTCGTCCTTAGTATTAGGAGATATGGATGAGGTTTAATTTTAGTGAAAACAGTTCAAGAAATAGATTTGTTTCTTAAGAAATGTTTTATTGAGAAAAACTTAGGTTCTTATATCAAAGCGAAAAACGATCATCGGTGGTCAAAAGCTACAATGGATGATGAAGCAATTTTTAATTATATAAGAAAAACTGAGAAAAACAAGGTGCAGTTGCCATATACTAGGATTTTTTTTTCGCTTACCTCAGTGCGGCTCTTCAGTAATGAACTCTTAAACTCAAATCCATTTGCAGTAGAAAATTTATAAAACCTTTTGAGTTTTTAGCTGTACTGAAGAGTAAAATTAGGTGTGTGTTTTTTTAATGAATATTAAACACATATTCTTTACCCATATAGTACAATTTTGATCTTAAGATTATCAATTTTATTATTATTTAAATATAACAACATTTGTGTAAAATTTAATGAATATATATTTATCAATGAACATTAATTTATTAATTTAATATTTTTTGACACTAAACTTTAACTAAATAATTCAGTTATGTCAAAACTAAGTAACCTAGTTTTTAATTTTTAAAATAATCCCATGTTAATCCATGAAAAAAATATAAAAATGACACGAATTTTTTTTGCGGTTGTCCCAATATTTAATGCCACAACTGTACATCTATTAAACATACATTGGTTGTATTAATATTAGTTTTTTTCAGTTAATGTTGGTTGGTTTGGTTTTTTTGCTGGTTTGGTGTTTTTTTTTAATTGATAAGGTAAATTGATAAGGTAAATCATCTTATTTCTCAAAATTTTTAGTGTAGGTACCTATTTAACCTCAACTAATAAATAAAGTGTGGAAACACACATACACACAAACCTGATGTACGTTTAATGGATGTATTCCCGGTGTAATTCTAGTCTTGGGGGTTAATTATACATACCACATTCCAATTTCTTTTAACATAGTTTTTGAATGCCACAGCCCCAGCAATACGTATGGTCATGTCTACTTCAGCTTTGTGGACTAAATTTAGCAGAAGAAGTGGATAGTTTTGATTAACTTCCACACCTTCTAAGAACTTTTCGGCTACATAAAATTAAACAATAATTAGCATTTATTACGTTTTAGAAGCCAAAATAGCCGCTTACCGGGTCGCCTGACATTAATATCCGGGCTCAAGGTTTGGTTCAAGTAAGTACCCATAGTTTGTAGATTTTCGTCAGAGATTTCCATTTTTGCTGTTTATATACTTTTTTTTCTAGACAATCACGTTTTTACAGCACAAATATTATTTTACAAATTTTGACGGTTAACTTAACCTCACCAACTTTGTTCTCTAACCGAACATTCGCGAGTGTGAATCGGGCTGTTTCCGGTTTTACAAAAATAGGCGCGTAAACAAATGATACGTTTGCTCTACTTTCCATTGCATAAATAAAATATTATAAGAAATGAGAATTGGTGTACGTGCCATTTTCTTGTCAGTTTGACGTTTACTATTTTTTTTGAGTACGTGTACTTTGATAAGAAAATTTGAATATTTAGCATTATTTTAATATTGACGAATAAAAAGTTTTGAATAAGAACAAGGTGATGTTAAAAGCTGTGATATTAGTTGGAGGCCCTCAAAAAGGTATGTACACATAACCTATATAAACAAATACAAATGTTTGTTTACATTTTTTTAGGGACCCGTTTTAGGCCACTCTCCTTGGATATTCCTAAACCATTATTCCCCGTTGCTGGTTTGCCATTAATTCAACATCACATTGAAGCATGTGCATCACTAGAAGAACTAAAAGAAATCCTAATTATTGGATTTTATCCAATTTCACAAATTCAACAATTTGTATTAGATATGCAAGCTAAATACAAAGTAACAATAAAGTATTTACAAGAATTCGCATCTCTGGGTACAGCAGGAGGTTTATATCACTTCAGAGATCAAATACGATGTGGTAACCCTGATGCATTCTTTGTTATGAATGGAGATGTTTGTGCTGACTTTCCTTTAGAGGAAATGTATCAGTTTCATAAAGAAAAGTCACGTAATTCATTGGTAAGTTGATAATTTTGCTAGCACATTTAAATGTATAATTATTAGGGGAAGTCGGGGTTAACTGGGCCGCTTTTTTTCATATCGAGTTTTTGAAAAACCTGTAAACAATTTTCAAATATTTTCTGTAGCAAAAGGTAGATTAATACTATAGTTAGAACATATTAATACTTCAGACAAATATTATTTATATAAAAAAGTTATTAATGATAAACCAGTTAACCCCATAGGGCAGGGTTAACTGGTCCACTAACAAAAATGTATTGTAATTATTGTGAATAAAAACGATTTGAAATCAAATAAAATTAAATTCTAACCTAAAAATAGACAACATAATATGTTAAATATTAGATATATCTGAGGGTTAACTGATCCGGGGTTAACTGGACATGCCCCTTTTAACCCCGAACTAATTAATATTGACATAAGTGGTCCAGTTAACCCTGAACCAGTTAACCCTGTTAAAATCATAAAATTTTATTACTTAATATGATATTAGAAAGTGAAAATTATGCAGAATAATTAATAAAATACTAAGAATATTAGGTAAAATATTAGTCTAGATACCCACTTTTCATCAAAAAAAATTAACTTTCTTTACTACAACTTACATGTGGCAAACACGGTCTGTCATAATACTTTAAACAATACTAATAACTAAATATCACTAGAATTTGCCCTAAGGCGCCAATACTAATAAAAAAAGTTGATAAAATCCAGGTGGACCAGTTAACCCTGTAGCCCAGTTAACCCTGACTTCCCCTATATATAATGTTTAATTATACAGACTCAAGGAACTCCAATGAGGTTACATATCATGAAAGTAGTGAATATGAAATATATGTATGAAATTAAATTAAATATTTCAATGGTTTTCAGTAGGTCTAGTCAAGGCAAATTAAAGAAAAAATTGGTCTAGACTACATAGTCTGTTAACCCACTAAAAACTATTAAAAAAAAAATTAATTATATTTTTCACTTCCAGTACCTGGACACCTGGCGCTGGGATGCTCGCAAAGGTCCCAGCAACAGGTGTCCCGGTACCCAAAGTGCTGACTCTACAGTAACTTTCCATCCAAATGTAACCTAATATAAAAATATTAGCCTTCAGAAAACTCCTGCACATTTTCGACGCCAGCTTTCTGACTATTAAACAATAAACCCAGGTGGTTTAAATGCTTATCTGATGTCTTGGTGGACCAGAACATCTATGCAAATAATAATACAGTGTTTCAATTATTTTTATGAGACATGTTTGAAACATGATGTTCCTTAAAGGTAGAGTCTAAAACAGTTTTCTCTAAAATGGTGTGGGTATTGTTTCAAGCAATCTGCTTGATAAATTTAATTTTATAAGTCCAAAGAAAAATGTAGAACATTTTAGGGCTATGGCAGTAATACTGCCACAGTATGTTCCACCTCATAAAATGTTCTATTAATATCTGAAATCCATGAAACCTGTGTGCTGATTTAAATTCTGCTTTTATACAAATATTTAGGTGAAAGGTATACCTACGTTTTGCCCAAATATTTTTACCTACATCTTTGAAATATAGAAATTGAAAAATAGTTTTATGAGACAAGTCTATTTTGGTTGTTTAAGGTGACTATAATGACCACAGAGGCCACAAGACAACAGTCCCTGCATTATGGATGTATGGTGGTCAATAAAGAATCAAAAGAAGTATCCCATTATGTTGAGAAGCCTAGTTCTTATGTATCCACCTTGATTAATTGTGGAATCTATGTATTTTCTTTAGAAATTTTTCATCATATTGGGGAGGCTTTTAATTTAAAACAACAAGATTATTACAGGTAAAAACTTCTGAAAACAAGACTGAACCTTGTTTTCTATTAAAAATATATATACAGGGTGTCCCAGAACTGGCGTCCATCCTTGAAGGGACATATAATATATCAAAAAATATAAACATAGGGCTGCAAATGGGTCCTAATCGACCTACAGCCAATTGAAGATAGGTCTCTTAAATAGAACCCAAAAAAAGCGCTAATAAAATAATTTAACACTGCAGGGCAAATCCACATTAAAAACTAAGAAAAAAAGTTTTTTATACCCTGGCTCAAAAATAAATATAAAGTGAGTTATGGAGTCTTTAAATAGTAACACTTTTCAGGGGCGTCCTGCAATTTTTTTAAAATAGATTTTTCTCGGAAACGGTTGCTTTTACGGCATTACACTAAGAGAATCTTTTTCATGTATTTTTACTTAAAGAAACTATAACTTAAAAAAATAATGCGAAATATTTACACTGAAAAAAGTTTTGGGCAAAAATGTGGTAAGCCACAGGCATTTCGCACGCCTAGGCGCGCATCCGGTAAAATTTACAAACTAAAATATCTTAAAATCATTGACCTTAATAATACTGAACCGCAAGCTAAATCTCGTCCTTCTAGCTCAAAGGGCTTTAAAGATATTAAATAACCCTATTTTTGGTATCCCCTTTAATAGGCCATAACTCCATTAGGACCGATTTGCGGGACTATGTTTATATAAACTTTTTTTTATATTTTTTGATGTAGTAAAAAAGTCCAAACCAACCTTTATAGGAACTTTTTTCATATTTTTGGATACAAAATCACCCCTCATTTTTTCCGTCACTTCTGGACCACCCTGTATAAAAAAAAATCTAGTTATAATCATCAAAAACTGATTTAGATTCATATATCAGGTTTGGCAAAACTTTGTATGTGAAATTTTCGTTAATAGGTTAAATAATTATGCTGCTAAAGTTGTTCTTAGTTTAAAGTATATTTTCGGTTAAAAATTTAAAATTTTGTATGATAAAAAAATATATTTTCTCAGAAATGGATCAACAAATGGAAATGGTAATAAAGAAGCTGGCCATATTCAATTAGAACAAGAAATTCTCGCACCATTAGCTGGAACTGGAAAAATATTTGCACTGCAGGTATATATATAAATAATATTTAATATTATTTACCAATCTTAATTAAAATTTATTTATTTTGAGATTATTTGATATAAAACTTATTTAAACCTCATAAAAATACTACTGCTATTAAAACAATACGTATCCCTTTATTTTTAAGGGAGAGTAAACAAATTTATATCTTTTTTTAATTTCATTTTTCAAAAAAATAACAATTTTTTTTGCTTTCCCATTTTGAAAATTTTGGAAATGCCTTTATTTCTTTTATACATGTTTGATTCCTAAATAGCTACTTCTGTTTTGAGGGGCGATTCTACATGAAAAAGTTCCTATATCGATACCCCCAAGCAACAAAGCCGTAACTCATATATTGTCATTTTTCACGACAGCTAAATTTCTAAAATATTTTTTTTTGTTATTTAAGGGTGGGTAAATGATTGAAGTGGAAAAGAAAGCCATGCGATACGTCATTTGAAAGCTTATAAAATTCTCTATTTAACTGTATAAGTATTTATTGTTTATTTATTGTTTGTTTCTGATAATATTCAAGTTTAAAATTTTTTACTTTAGTGTTTTTAGGTAAACTTTTGGTTAAAATGGCCTGTGGAGAAATCTGAGTAGTACCACCATGTTTGTCTTTTTTCAAGGTGTTTACCTATGAGTATAACCCAAAATGGGTCTAACTTGAGTTACGTCCTTGTTGCTTGGGAGTGTCGATATGTATACCGGGTGTTTTTCAAAGGTGGCTCGTCCCTATAACTTTTTGTTCCTAGAGATAAAAGAATGAAAACAGGGTGTCTATAATACCATATTATGAATTATATCAACTAACTTAATTTTTCTTTCACTTCCGGTTTAACCGGAAACGTCCCTACTTTTGATTTTTAACCCTTAAACGGGCACTCGCTTACAAAAAATAAAACCACAATTTTAGTATGTTAGTATGTACTTAGGAGAACATACGAAATAGAAAAAAAAATATTATCAAACATTTTTTTTTTCGCACACAGTTTTTGTCAAATTTTGATAATTTTTGTCATTTTTTAAATAAAATTTTGTTTTAGATTTTTATATCTGAAAAGTCAGTAAATCTATTCATTTTGGATCAAATTTGTTAGAAAAATACACATAAACTAAACTTGGAAAAACACGTTTTTTGCTTTAACTCAAATTTTTGCTTCATTACGTCTATGGCTCATTAATATCACTAGATATACTATTTTTTCTCTTTGATATGATACCAAACAGTTAATATTTATTTTCATAATCTCTAATACAAGTTTGTAAAATAATATAGTCCAATTTTGCACGGAACTGACCAGACTAGATGCCGCAAAGCAAACGCCGACACATAGGCGTGCGAACGTATTACATATTATGTTTACAAATTTCTTTTATTTTAAATAGATAATAAAAATAAATATTAACTTTTTGGTATCATGGTAAAGAGGAAAAAAATAGTCTTTTTGATAATATCGACCCAAACTTGTTCAGTGTTCATGTAAAATTAAAAGTAAATCATTAAATCATAAATAATTCGTATTTTTCTACCAATATTTGATCCAAAGTGAATAGATTTACTGACTTTTCAGATAAAAATCTAAAACAAAATTTTATTTAAAAAAAGCTGTCAAAAATTGACAAAACTTAGGATAATACACAAAATTTAATGGAGAATCCAAATATGTAAAAACATACGGGGGTTCTATTCAAAAAACAAAAGTTCCTTTTAAACCGGAAGAGAAAAAAAAATTACGTTTCGTGATATAATTCAAAATATGGTCTTATACATACCCTGTAAATTTCATTCTTTACTCGTTCTTTCACCTCTAGAAATAAAAAGGTTATAGGGGCGAGCCACACTTGAAAAACAATGTATGTCCAAAAACGGCTTGTCACCTATAATAGCTTACAATAATGGCAGACTAACATCTCTACTCTAAATTTCTCTACTCCCTAACATCCCTACTCCACAACAACTCTACTCCGTAACATCTCTACTCCATAACATCTCTACTCTGTAACAACTCTACTCCACACTATAGACACTCGATTAGCCACTTGTCTTAACTCAAAAGAATATTTGTCATGCTAAGTCACTGTCAAAAATGAATTCAGTTTATTAATTACTTACATATTAGTGCATGTTAAGAGTACGCGGTCATTGTTGCTTTTAGAATAATTTATTTATGATTGTTCTAGATTTACATTTAAAGATAAATGTTTTCTAGGAAAAAAATAAAATAATCTAGAAGAAGAAGATTCTTTGTTCTTTGAACTGCTCATTTATTATTAAGTGGCTAATAAAGTGCATATAGTGTGGAGTAGAGTTGTTACGGAGTAGAGATGTTATGGAGTAGAGATGTTACGGAGTAGAGTTGTTGTGGAGTAGGGATGTTATGGAGTAGAGAAATTTAAAGTAGAGATGTTAGTCTGCCACAATAATTGTTGTAAACATTTAAGTTTTTTTGGTTTGGACTTTTGAATTTTAATGATGCAATGTTATTCTACATCAAAAAGTAAGAAAAAAAGTTTCCGTACATGTAGGTCTAAAAACGCTTTTAAAGCTACCATAGCCCTTTAAAAATGGTGCATATTTAGGAGACCATAGCTCCATTAGGATTGATTTTTGTAAGTACCTGTATATGAGGTTTTTTTCTTAGTTTTTAATATACATTCGCCCTGCATCATTAAAATGTTGGTTTTCAACATTTTAGTATTTAATTTTTCGTCCTCGAACCGTGGAATTTCACCTTCAAATGAATTTTTCTCGAAAACGGTTAATCCTACAGTATTACAACAAGAGTACCTTTTTTATGTATTTTGACCTGAGGAATCATATTTCAAAAATAAAAATGCAAAAAAGTTACACAGAAAAAAGTTTGGGACAAAAAACTGATAAGCCCCCCCGTTTCGCACAGCCCTGGTTGAAATAAGTACATGAAAATAACACATAAAAACGGGCCTTGGTAGGATTAGTTGACGTGCAAAACCTCGTTGATATATCTCAAAGGGTTCCTGAGTTATTAAATAAAAACCGATTTTTTTAGCCAATTTCAAAGGGGCGTAGCTCCCTTATGACGCATTTTTAGACAAGTTTATAGGAACTTTTTGTCATATTTTATCATGTAGAATCACCTGTTAAAATTTCCTACCCTATTTCAAATACACTCTGTATACAGCAGTATTTTTTATTTAGGTAAACAGTTGGTGGTCTCAATTAAAAACAGCAGGTTCAGCAATTTATGCAAACAGACATTATCTTCAATTATATCGTTCAAAGCATCCAGAGAGATTAAGACTGTCTTCCAAGGAAGCTGGGGATCAGAACCTTTGCACAATTTATCCAGACGTTTTTGTTGATGGCTCAGCAGTTATAGACCCTACAGCTGTTGTAAGTATTTTTTTTTTTTAATACACGTTTTTCTATTTTGCGACTCTTATAAGCTCATAATCGCATTTTGCGTGTTCTTATAGGCCCATAAGAGGTCTACTTTTTTTTCTGTTGGGTTGGCAACATACAAAAGTCTATCTCTTGACGTTTTGCGTGCAAATGTCAATGTCGATTTAAAGTTTACTTTTTTACTAAATTTTGTGTTTGGGTTATTTTTTACCGTGTTGAAATTGTGGACTGGTTAATTGTAGTGAAAAAATTGTATAAAGCACTCATTTCATAACACGTTTTTAGAGCACTAGTACTTGTACTCGTGCGCTAAAAACGTATGTTATGAAACTAGTACTTTAATATACTATTTTAGTCTCGTCATGAAGTAAAAAATACCCATTGCCTCAAAAAAATCCAAAATTAGATAATGAGATGAAGTAGCTCTACAGATTACAGACCATTTACAGCTAAATCCAGAAAACTTGTTATTGGTAAATAATGGTAAATAATATTCTGCAGAATAATTCTGACAATAAATTGTATATTTTGTTGAACGATACCGGTAGTATTTTTTACCTGATTCCGAATATCTTTAAAGTAAATCGCTATATTTTTCCGTTTTCGAGAAAAATGCTCTTGAAAATATTTTTTTCCGTTTTTCAAGTGCTTGTAGAAAAATTATCATAGTGCCTGAAAGCTTTTATCTAGGCTTTAATTAGAGCGGGGTTCTTACTCTTTAAAATCGTACAAGAAAAACTTAACACAATGTTTAGTAGTAAATTTGACAACAGTTTTAAAATACCTCTGAAACCACGTTTTATGCAACTACATTTGTCTTTTCTACATATTGTTTTTGCCGAATTTTGCCGAGTCTGCTCGGTTTTTGTATAACTTTAATTTTTGACAGTAATTGCGAATTATTATTTCTAGGGGTAAAATTCGCTGCTAGCATAATGACACTATTTAACAAAGAAAAATATAGTTTGCATAAAATGTGTAATCAGCGGTATTTTAAAACTGTTTTCAAATTTACCACTAAACATTGTGTTAAGGTTTTCTTGTACGATTTTAAAGAAGAACCCCGCTCTAATTGGAGCCTGGATAAAAGCGTTCAGGTACTATGACAATTTTTCTACAAGCACTTGAAAAACGGAAAAAAATATTTTCAAGAGCATTTTTCTCGAAAACGGAAAAATATAGCGATTTACTTTAAAGATATTCGGAATCAGCTAAAAAATACTATCGGAATCGTTCAACAAAATATACAATTTATTGTCAGAATTATGCAGAAGCTTATTTACCATTATTTACCAAAAACAAGTTTTCTGGATTTAGCTGTAATTGGTTCTGTAATGTACATTACAGAACCAAGTACTTGGTTCACGTACACGTGTAGACCTTCTGCTACCATGATCCACAATCAGATTTTTCTGTCGAGCTACTTCATCTCATTAGTCCTTCTGGAATGCCGCCGTGTAGGATGAAATATCTAAAATATCAATTCCATTCCCAGATCGGACCCAATGTTAGCATAGGATCTGGCGTCACCGTAGGACCTGGCGTAAGGATAAAAGAAAGCATAATTCTGTCAAACGCAACAATCAATGAGCGCAGTTTAATTTTGCACAGCATTATTGGCCGAGGATCCACCATAGGAAGATGGGCCAGAGTGGAAGGAACACCGTCCGATCCAGATCCTAATAAACCTTTTGCAAAAATGGAGAATGTTCCTCTGTTTAATAATGATGGAAGGTTAAATCCATCAATAACAATATTGGGTAAGATTGTTTTAGAGACATTTATTAAAAAAATAAATTCTATGCGTTTTTGACAAAAACGATTTTCATTTGTTTTAACAAAAAAAGTATGACATTTAAATTTTTTTTTGGGTATTCAGATTTTACGTCAAAAAGTGAGACAAAAAGTTTTTATGAACATTTGTGTTAAATGGCTTCTTAGGGGAGCTAGAAGACGTTTAAGGGAGATTTTTAGAATATTATTCACGTCATAACTCAGGAAGGGTTTAACTTATTGACTTTAAACATTATCATTTTATGACATAAAAAAAATTAATGTTTAACCAGGGGCGGACTTACAGTTTTACATATAAATTATGAGGCACCCAAAATCTACGCCCCTGGCCAAAAACTTAATTTTAATAAAACGTTAAAAGCTTACATTTATTGGTTCTATAGTTCAGTAAAAATTTCATGTTAATAAGTTAAACCGTTTCTGATATATGAAGTAATAAATATTCTAAAAATGCCCTTTAAAAGTACGCTAGCTCCCTTAAAAACCAATTTAGCTCAAGAGTCTATAAAAACTTTTTTATCACTTTTTGACGTAAAATCTGAATATCTAAAATAATTTTAAATATTTAAATTTTTTTTTGTTAAAACAAATGAAAATCGTTTTTCTCACAAACGCTGTGTGTGTGTACAGGTTTTCGGTATATTGAAAAACGATGCAAACACTTGGAACAGTTTTATTTTAACATTTCTAATAGTTTTATTATAAAAAATACAGAGCGTTTTGTAAAACTCTACGCTTCATCGCGTTGTCTTTTAGAATCTGTCTTTCTAGCGTCTATGTGAGCGTCTATGCCCGGATTGGTCAAAATAACGACGCTTGCCATTGGCCGAACGCACGGGGCTCAAAAGGCCCCCGAGAATTCGAGGACGGTGCATTAATCAAATATAAAAAACATATTAAGTTTTAAAAGATAGGCACAGAATCTAACAAACGCATCGATAGATTTTTTAAAATTTGGTCCTAAAGAGATGCCAAAGCTCTAAATAATTAAATTATGAAAAAAAAACTTCCTGTAGTGGTTCAGCTTTCAAAAAATTGTATAAAGCACTCGTTTCATAACACGTTTTTAGCGCACGAGTACGAGCTTGCGGCGAGTTTTCTAAAGTACTAGTGCTCTAAAAACGTGTTATGTTATGTTACGAAACTAGTACTTTAATATACTATTAGCGCACTAGTACTTTAGAAAACTCGCCGCAAGCGGCTATTTCTAAACTTGTACTCGTACGCTAAAACCGTATGTTATGAAACTAGTACTTTAATATACTATGTTTATATTTTTTTCAGGATGTTCAGTAAGTGTTCCTTCAGAAACAATATTGCTGAATTCTATTGTACTGCCAAACAAGGAATTATCAAGGAGCATCAAAAACGAAATTATTTTATAATCCAAATATACATTATGTAATTTGCAGGCAATTTTTAATCCATTGCGTGAAGATTTCCTGCTAAGTTGTAAATGTAATTACGCAAAGGACCTTTAAAAATGCATGGTTACTAACCATTGGTTAACATATTAGTAATATTACTACATACGCGGTGTATTCCAGAGCCGTAACTAGAACTGTTTGCGCCTGTGGCAGGTTATCAATTTGCTCTCCCTATCTAATATAAAAACAACTGAAATATTTAAAGTTTTTTATTAGATTAAGTAAACGAGGAAAAAGTAACAAAAATAAAAACGCCGAAGTGGCGTGCCTGCTGACATAAAGTACGGGCCGCAGGCGATTTTTTTACGAATTATGCTAAAATTTCTTACGTTTTTTGTTAAGGTTATAAAAGCTTTATGTATGCTTCAGCGCCGCGGAAAATTTTAAAACTGTTTAAAATTTAACATTTTACAAAAATACAAGAAAGCTCTAGCGCCGCAGGTGAAATTTTTTATGAATTTCAAGCTAAAGTTTTACAATATTAAATTTAAAACAAAAAACGCATAAAAAGGCTCTAGCAAAAATTTTTACGATATACAGCCTGTTCCAGAACTCGCGTACCGAAATTTAAGAGGTGATTCTACATCCAAAAATATGAAAAAAAGTTTCTATAAAGGTTGGTCCGGAAATGAGCCCTAAGGGAGCTACGGCCCTTCGAAGATGACGTATTGAATGGGGAACAAAAAAAAGCACCAATAAAATTTTAATGCTGCAGGGTGATTCTTCATTTAAAACTGAGCAAAAAAGTATTATACACCAAAACCCCTAAATTTAATATTAAAGGAGTAATAGCCTTTTAAAAAGTAACGTTTTTGGTGGCACAAAATGTTACTTCCTCTTAATTGCATTTTTTTTGATAACGGTTGCTCCTACAGTGTTACACTATAAGATATTTTATATGTATTTTTACTCTAGAAATCTATATTTTTTACAACAAATCCAAAAAACATACACATAGAAAAGTTTGGGGCAAAAATGTTTTAAGCCTCATATATTTTGTCCGTCTGGGCACGCCTCTGGATAAATTAAAAAAATAAATTAACATAAACTTATTGCCCTTATTAATACTAGTATACATGCAAAAGCTCGCCGCTCTAGCTTAAACGGTACCCGAGTTATTAATTAAAAACCTTATTTTTATTATAATTTTAAAGGGCCCTAAATCCCTTAGGGCTCATTTCCGGACCAACCTTTATAGGAACTTTTTTTATATTTTTGGATCTAGAATCACCTCTTAAATTTTGGCATGCTAGTTATGGAACACCCTGTATATTTGGATATTATGGCGATCTGTTTTAATTTTAAAACAGCATAATTAGAAATTTGTCAAAATGCAAGAAAGGTCTTATCGCCGCAGGAGAAAATTTTCACGAATTTTACGCTAAAGTTTTACACTCCTAAATAAAAAAAGTCCTAGCACTGCAGGGGAAAAATTTAACGAATTTGGTGGACTCTTTTAATTTTAAAACTGAATAAAAATTTCACAAAAACCGAAGAAATATCAAGCGCCGCAGGCGACTTTTTTTTCTTAATTTCATGTATTGTATAATTGTTTAAATTGGGGGCTGTCCATATATTACGTAACGCGCCTAGGGGGAGAGGGGGTCAAAGAAATTGTAACAGTTTGTGACAGGGGGAGGGGGGGGGTCTAGGTAAACGTTACGTAACGGAATTTAGTAAATTTAATGTTTATTTCCTAAGCTTGGCAGATGTATTTTTATTTCAACATAAATTACTATTTAGTGGCCCATAATTCCCTTTTTCACACAAAAATTGTGACGAAACTATGCATATTTAAATAATAATAAAAAAAAAATCTTACGGCCCTGTTCTTGCGTGATCTTGCCGATGAATTTTATATTGTTACACGGGGGGGGGGGGTGTTGGTAAATGTGACAGTTTGTGACACAGGGGGGAGGGGGGGTCATCTTTTTTGAAAAATTGCGTTACGTAATATATGGACAGCCCATATCCATTTTCTTATTTATGGCGCGCCTCTTAAGTTTACGCCCGTGGCAAATGCCACCTTTGCCACGCCCTAATTACGGCTCTGGTGTATTTAAAAACCTCAATAATTTTAAGGGGTGATTCTATATCAGAAAATATGAAAAAATATTCCTATAAACATATGTCTAAAAATGGGTCGTAAGGGAACTACGCTACGGGCAAAAAAAAATCGGGAACCCTTTAAGCTATAGCGACGTAGTTTTGCATATAAACTTAACCCATTCGATGCGGATGATGACCAACGACGTCATAGGCTAGAGTTATTTCAATAAGCCAGTATTCAGTGAGCATCTACGAGTTAATAAAGCCTATTATTCTTTTTATTTTCATGTAGGTATTTTAACCAGGGGCGTGCAAAATGGGTGGCCTTATTACTTTTTGCCCCAAACTTTTTTCTGTGCAACTTTTTTGTATTTTTTTTTAAATTCTAATATCATTCCTCAGTTATAAATACATAAAAAAAGGTACTTTGCATATGAAGTTAAAATTTCAAGTTTCGAGGACCATAAATTAAACACTAAAATGTAAGAAATCAAAATTTTAATGATGCAGGGTTATTCTAGATCAAAAACTAAGAAAAAAAGTCTATACATGTAGGCGCTACTATCATATTTTTGGAAGTACATGCATAAAATGTTTTTTCTCTTAGTTTTTGATGTACATTCACCCTGCATCATTGACATTTTGGTGTTTTTGGTCCTCGGCATGAACGTAGCACGTGGAATTTTACTTTCAAATAAATTTTGCTCGGAAACGGATTACAACAAGAGTAACTTTTTATGTATTTTGACCTGAGGATTCATGTTCTAACAATAAAATTACAAGAAAGTTACACAAAAAAAAGTTTGGTGCAAAAAACTGACAAGGCCTGTATGAAAATAACATAAGAAAATGGCTTTTTAAACAAGCGGCTAAATAGAGAGCTCGGTGCCGAGTGTTTGTTTTGGTTTCTTGTTGTTTGGCATTTTTTTAATGGGGGGATGTTGGTTTACGTTAACGTTGGTTATGCGCCTGTTTGTTTTTTTGTTGTTGTAAAAAATTGGCTCTTATTATATTGAAAAACGGTTAGCCCTCTACGACGCATGCGCAGCCGGGCAAAGAGATGTCTGATTAAGCGCACCTCTTATTAAGGTTAGATCACATTCAAAACCTTGTTACTATAGCTCAAAAGGTTCTTGAGTTATTAAATAAAAACTCAATTTTTGGGAGCCCTCGCGTTATTAAAGAATATAGAGATTTCATATTTTGGCTACACCCCCCCCCCCAATAGGGGGGGGGGTTTAGGGGGGGTAGCCAAAATTTGAAATCTCCACATTCGTTAATAACGCGAGAAACGGGGTATGAAGTGTATGAATTTTGGTCAATTTGCGTGACGTATTTTATGGACGACCCCTAATAATTGTAAATAAAGAAAGGGAAAACTTTAAAATAAAAGTTAAAAGTTAAAAAGTCCAAACGCAGAAAATTTTATATATTTTAAAACTATCTGATTTGTTACTATTATAATAATTTTTATTTTTTAGATACATATTATTTATATATTTTGTTTATATACCTTTTATTTTGTATAAGATTATATATTATACAATTTTATTTAGACATAGTAGGTTTTTTATTTATACATGAAAAATTGTTATAAGTGTATTTATTTTATTATTCCATCAATCTATTTTCTAATCATCGTACAGAGTGATATTGGTAGACTGACAGTTTCGGGCTTCTGGCCCTCTTCAGTACCAAGAGTCAACTCTGCACGCTGATTAAGAAAACGTTTTTAGACTTTACTCGCAAAAGGAATATAGAGCCATTAGATTGATGTAGACTTGTGCGCCATCTATTTCTAGATGTAGACAACTACTCATACCTCTCCTAATCTGGAGACTTTGAATGGTAGCAAGTTGAAGACTTGTGTGTCTCAAGCACATAGTACCACTAACGGGTGGTTAGACGTAGAATTCGTAAGGACAGAAATTTTTAATTTTAAAATTATAAAAATATTAATTTATTATTCCATCAATCTATTTTCTAATCATCGTACAGAGTGATATTGGTAGACTGACAGTTTCGGGCTGCTGGCCCTCTTCAGTACCAAGAGTCAACTCTGCACGCTGATTAAGAAAACGTTTTTAGACTTTACTCGCAAAAGGAATATAGCCATTAGATTGATGTAGACTTGTGCGCCATCTATTTCTAGATGTAGACAACTACTCATACCTCTCCTAATCTGGAGACTTTGAATGGTAGCAAGTTGAAGACTTGTGTGTCTCAAGCACATAGTACCACTAACGGGTGGTTAGACGTAGAATTCGTAAGGACAGAAATTTTTAATTTTAAACAAAATTATAAAAATATTAATTTATTATTCCATCAATCTATTTTCTAATCATCGTACAGAATGATATTGGTAGACTGACAGTTTCGGGCTTCTGGCTCTCTTCAGTACCAAGAGTCAGCTCTGCACGCTGATTAGAAAATAGATTGATGGAATAATAAATTAATATTTTTATAATTTTGTTTAAAATTAAAAATTTCTGTCCTTACTAAGTGTATTTATGTTTCAATAAGTGCTGTTTGACCAAAATAACTAACCCAGACAGCACAAAGATGACTTAAAGATATCGTAGCTCGTCGTTCAAGACGTCTTAAGAACGTCGGTTTTCGCCGTATCCATCTTAAAGACGTCTTAACGACGTCATATGTTACAAAGGGTAACGTCTTTAAGACATATTTTTTAAGACGCCTTACTGACGCCTTGCACAGGTGACTTTACAACATAAAACCCCCTCCCATTTACGTTGCTAGGTACGGTCGTATTAATAAAAAAGCGTAATAAGAATTAAATGAGAGGTAATTTGGTTGTCAAAAAAAGATCTTAAAAAATGTGATTTTTTGTTTTTATTTTTTCAGTTTTTTTAAGACGCCTTAATTTCTTTTTTGATTTTTTTTTTAATTTTTTCGTTTTTGCTAAAAAGAATAAAAAAAATTATTTTTTTTTAATTTTTTGTTTTTCAAAAAAAGATTTT
This sequence comes from Brachypterus glaber, assembly GCA_958510825.1. Taxonomy (NCBI): domain Eukaryota; kingdom Metazoa; phylum Arthropoda; class Insecta; order Coleoptera; family Kateretidae; genus Brachypterus; species Brachypterus glaber. Next base: position 7,114,908 of record OY294044.1, on the reverse strand, counting down.
TTAAAAAAATTGTAATTTTTTTTAATAGTTGATTTATTTTTAGCGATGAGTATCGAAGTTAAGACGTCTTGTACCGATACTTAAAAGACATCTTATAGACATCATAATCAGATATCTTTTGAACATCCCTAAAAAGAAGTCCATAAGATATTCTTTTTATGTCTTTAGGCGTCCAGACATAATTAAGATCTAAAAAGGACGTCTTTAAGATATCATGTGCTGTCTGGGAAAATAAAAATAAATAGGGAATTTTGGCATTGCACTTTAATGGGGCCCGTAAATTTTCTTATGAGAAATATGTCGAGGACCATGTTGATGAAAATTTTCAAACAAAATTTTTTTTTGCTAGTCTGATTTGTGCATTTAAGAAAAACTTTGTATACCTTGGTAAGCGTTGCATTATAAATGCGGTCCGTAAATTTTCTAGAAGTTTTTTTTTCTAAGGGACCGGGGCCAGGCCGGGCTATTGAAGACATAAGCATTTTAGCGGGGACCGCGTTGACTTTGGTGTGGAACCGGGAATTTTTTCTATACAAAGTTCTTATTGCTAATTGAGGCTTGTAAGAAATATTTTATTTTTATTTGGGGTCCTGCGTTCACTAGTGAACATTCCAACTGGAACCCGTATTTTTTCAATACAATGTTATTATCCCAATTATTATAATAACATTATGTTGTTTTTGATTTTTTTTTAAATTAATAAATATAATTTTGAAGGTATATGCAAACATATCTCGCTGGGGGGGGGGCATGGCTCCTCCCCTAAATCCGCCCATGATTTATTTTTAAATACATATTTTTTAGATTAGATTCTGCATTTAAACCTAAAGCAACAACGTTTTCCCGGGGAGTCCTTAAATGTTATTTTGGTTGCATACCTTCAAATACTCAAAATGGCAACTCAATGTAGATTGTGCAAGGTCATTTTGGTAAATAAACAATAGGTTATCTAAAATTTCTACAAAAAAATACTTTGTTCTACATGTTTATTAGAACATTTACATCTATATCGTCCATCAAACGGTTTTATTCTGGCTCCATCATGAGAAGTTTTAAGGCAGCACTAATCCAGTCAATGGTAGGAAAAGACAGAAACACAAACTTAAATAACGCATTAAAATTAATAAACCAGGCAAAACAAGGAGGGGCCAAACTTGTAGCATTACCTGAATGCTTTAATTCACCTTATGGTACAAAGTTCTTTAATGAATATGCAGAAAACATTCCCAATGGACCAACCTCAGAGATGTTATCGAAAGCTGCTAAAGATAATCAAATATACTTGGTTGGAGGTACATTTCCAGAGGTAGAAAACCAAAAGTTCTACAACACTTGTACAGTATGGAATTCAGAAGGGCAACTTGTAGCAAAATATCGTAAAATGCACTTGTTTGATATTGACATTCCTGGAGGTATTACTTTTAAAGAATCAGATGTTTTAGCATCGGGTGATCAGCTAGTCACATTTAACATGGAAGGGATTAAAATAGGACTTGGTGTTTGCTATGATTTGAGGTTTGAAGAATTAGCCAAGTTATATCGACTAGATGGGTGTGAAATGTTGATATACCCAGGAGCATTTAACATGACTACTGGACCAATACATTGGGAAATACTACAAAGGGGAAGGGCCTTAGATAACCAAGTATTTGTATGTGCAATAAGTCCTGCTAGGGGAGAACAAGGTTATATAGCTTATGGACATTCACAAATAACTAATCCTTGGGGTAAAATTATTGCTCAAGCTGGACCTGTAGAAGAAATTATATATGCAGATATAGACTTTAAAGAATGTGATACAATAAGACAACAAATACCAATTTGTAACCAACGACGCACTGATATTTATGATACTATAAGTAAAAAGTAAATTTTATATGACTGTCTAATACCTAAACCTTGTAAATATTTTGTGTGATAATCATAAACTTATATAAAATTTCTTTAATTGTATTTAACTGCCTATAAATAACAATCATCATGTTTACACATAGGGGGATTTATAACTCTAATGTCTCTTTTTCTAAAACAACTTGACAAAAATACAGACATAATGGGATTTATAAATCCTGGGAGTTATATATAGTCCCAGGATAACTTATGTGTAAACGTGATTATTTTTATAATGACATTCAATAATAACATGTGATCCCAGACAGCACAAAGATGACTTAAAGAGATCTTAAAGATGTCGTAGCTCGTCATTCAAGACGTCTTAAGAACGTCGGTTTTCGCCGTATATGCATCTTAAAGACGTCTTAACGACGTCGTATGTTACAAAAGGTAACGTCTGTAAAACAGCTTTTTTAAGACGCCTTGCACATGTGATTTTACAACAAATACCCCCTCCCATTTACGTTGCTAGGTAGGGTCGTATTGATATAAAAAGCGTAATAAGAATTAGAATGAGAGGTAATTTGTTTGTCAAAAAAAGATCTTAAAAAAAATTGTTTTTTTTTTTGAAAATTTATTTTTTTAATTTTTTCGTTTTTCGTTAAAACAAAATTTAAGAAAAAATAAAAAAAAAATATTTTTTTGTTCTTAAAAAAATTGTAACTTTTTTAATAGTTGATTGTGGTTAATTTATTTTTAGCGATGAGTATCGAAGTTAAGACGTCTTGTACCGATACTTAAAAGACATCTTATAGACATCATAATCAGATATCTTTTAAACATCCCTAAAAAGAAGTCCATAAGATATAATTTTTATGTCTTTAGACGTCCAGACATAATTAATATCTAAAAAAGACGTCTTTAAGATATCATGTGCTGTCTGGGATAAGACATTTTTAACATTAGGTGTCATAACATCTATCAAACACTTGTCCATGTTAAATTCTTGTTCATAAAATGTGGAATTCTTGGTTATTATAAAGCGAAATAGTCATTACCAAGTAAATCAGCATGGCTTTATCTACATTTGAGTCTATAATTTTAACTTTTGCAATTCTTGGTAGTGTCCATGTCCTGGTTACATTATTACAAACAATACAAGGAGATGGAATTGATTACAGACCCATAATGAAAAACTACGCCAAATATAAATTTTTACATGAAAATAAATTAATCATTGAAGAAGCCAAGACTCCCTATTATCATTAGCAGTTATACCCCATTAAAAAGTAAATATATTTACATACCACTTTGTTTTATTTCTTGATGAAAACCAATATATATATATAAGAATGCAAAAAGAATAGCTTTACATAGTAAACAGCACAATCAGTTTATTCTTTGATAAACAGAAAAAAAAACGGTCCGAATGTGACTAATTTTAAATCTGCCCATAGAAATTCTTTGAAATATAACAGTTTTTTTCCATAAACGACTGTGATTGGTTGGATCACAGGTTGGATTTTAAACGAGCCAATCAAATTCGAGCATGGAACATCAGCGCCATCTGACGATGGCAGTTACAGTCGTCCATTTTAAAATTTGACAAACGGTTGTTGTTGGTGGTTTCATGTGCTGTAAAAGACTGTTTTTGTTAGAAATATATAGCTTTTATATTAAAAGTTTAATTTGTGTTTGTTGTGTGCGTGTTGTAAAATAATAAAAATATAATGGATCCATTCACAGAGGTAAGTTATTTTTCAACGTTTCTTTTTTGTCAATGGCTTGACCGTTTGTTTTGTTTAGAATATATTGGCAAGAGCTAGGGAACGCCAGAGGATCCTAGAAGGGTATTCCGATACGGAAAAGACTCCCTTACGTGAAACAAATAATGATAAAGCATTAAAAGCATCTTCACAACCAAATTTGTCAGATGTTAAGAAAATCCAACGAAAAGAGGTGGTTTCTGACTCTACACTAAATACCAAGTTCAGTCCCGAATTCAAAGAGAACAAATCTGATAGCAATGTGAACAAATTCCCTAGAAACGGTTCAAGGACAAGAGTTTCATCTGAGATGAGTGGCTCTCCGCAACCACAATTAAAGACGTTGAATATTCAGAAGGATAACTTTAATATGGAGATTAAAGTTACTTCCAGTGATAAAATTAGGGTGGAAGTAGAAATAGAAGAACAAGATAATGACAGTGATTCAGGAAGTCACACAAGTGAAAGTGGATTAAGGGAGGATGCCAAAAAAAGGCTTAACAGACTTGGAAAGTTATATGCAGGTAAATATTAAACTTTATTTGGTATAGTTATAATACTATAAAAAAAAAATTGATTAATATCACAGACCCACAAAAAAATAAGTGGTCTGTGTCATGGTAGGACCATGATATCCATATTATGTATTTTTGCCTGCTGAAACCGAATCTGAACTCAGTTTAACCCCTACATGTCTGGATTTTTCTCTACATCTGCACTATGTTACCAACTGGGAAAAAAATATTATTAATTATTTTATTGTGTATTTCAGCTTTAAATGATTGGTAAGACTTAAAAATATATTGTTTTTAATTTTTTAATATTTTCAATTGAAGAATTTAGAGCAAAAAGGAAAAAAAAACGGGAAAAAAATACCACAAAATTATTGTATTGTGTATTTCAACTTTTAAATGATTAGTAAGACATAAAAATGTGTTTTTTAATTTTTTAATAAGAATAAAAAAAATTATATGGAAAATATTAAAAGATTAAAAAACATATTTTTATGTCTTACTAATCATTTAAAAGTTGAAATACACAATAAAATATTTTTTTTGTATTTTTTCCCGTTTTTTTTTCTTTTGCTCTAAACGCTTCAATAGATAATATTAAAAAATAAAAAATAAAACATGTTTTTATGTCTTTTTTGTGGGCCTGTGTAATTCTATAAAAGGATTAGAATTTTATAATTTATAATTATTAATTAGGTTTTGCTGTACTTTGATACCTTAGTATTATTTAAAACATTAAGTGTCAAAGTTCTGCACTGTATAGCACTGAACCTATTAATGAACATATATTTTATCTATATTAAGTTTAGAGCAAATATTTATTATTAGATATTTTGTTTGGAATGAAAACTTTTAATATAGGTTTATTATTTTATAATATAGATTTCCATTGATGCCGCTAACATGCATATTATTTAATCAATTTTTCATTGAATAAATAATATGCTGCAAACAATAACTAACTAGTCCATTTTTACAAAAAAAAGTATTAATTTCAGAAAAAAAAAATCAAAAAAAAAATAGTTAAAAAAAACCCTTATTATTTTTGAAAATCTTTACTAAAAAAATGCGCACCTACTCATTAAACTTAAATATACAAGGGTCAATTCTACCAATTTTAAAAGTAATCCCCCCAAAAACAAAAAAGTTATGGAGGGTTAAACTTAAAAAAAAATAAATAAAAAAACTATTATTTTAATTTTTTGTTATTTTTTCGTTTCTCGAAAACAAAATTAAAAAAAAATTAAAAAATTTCAATTTTTTTTTGAATTTTTTTTTCGTTCTTCACAAAAAGGAAATTAAAAAATACTTGATTTTCCCCAAGTAATTAATTAGTTGATTACTTGGATTTCCCCAAGGAAAGTCTTGCTTGATTTGATTTTAATTTTTCATCTAAGGGAACGTTCAAGTATTACGCAAAATGATCAAAATTTGCGTTACGTAATACTTGAACGTTCCCTAAGGGGGACCCTAGTCGAAACTTTTTATTTCATTTTAATGAGATACAAATTTTTTAAAATAATTTATAGCATATTTGAAATAATATAAACATATTTTCTACAGTGCTCCTGCCTGCGGATTAAAAAAGGATCTTTTTCTTGGAAACGCTTCATTTTTCCAAATATTACGTAAAGTACTTTTTTGATCAAAATTGTTCACAGAATGTAAAAAAAGTAATCAAAAGTCTAAAATTTGTAGCCCCAAAAACTTACGTGTTTGGGACCATAACGGAAGTCCATCTCTGACTTTTCTGATGACAACTGTTAAAATCATTTGATGAGCATTAATTTTCTTTAACAATCCTGTAAAAAGTGATAAAAATAGTTATTTATGGTACTAGTGGGTAAAGTAACGTATTGCCCATGAGAAAATTAACCTGCGAGGCGTCAGCCAAGCAGGTTAATTTTCGAGAGGGCAATATCGGTTTACCCATGAGTGCCATACAAGGTTTTATCCAATAAATAGCTTAGGAATTCATATTTTTATTAAAAATTTTAATGACATTTACAAGAAAATAATTTGACAAGTGACAGTTGAGTTGGTAAAATAAATAATTATCCACTCAATAAAGTAAAAGCCACGCGGGGGTTATTATTGAGTTTATTTAAAATAATGCTGGTAATTGTCTTATTATCTGTATGTATTGGATAAAAATATTTTTCTATTTCATCTTGGGGGTCAAATATCTCAGAGTAGGGGGGCAGTAGCCAAAAATTTTATATGAACTTGTGGCATTATTTTGACGAAATCTGATCAACCCTTAGAGATTTTAAAAATATTTTGGGACACCATTTAATACATTTGGGGGGTTATTTTATGGGGTGGGGGTTAGAGAGAGCTTTGTTAAATTGTTACAACATTTTCGCCCATATATATTATGTGTAAAAGTATTGAATTCAAGGCCTACTTTGAAAATAGTTTATAAAGCCAAAACAAAATTTCGGTGTTGACTATTGGACCTCCATCGGACAATTTTCCAAAATCAGCACATTAAATAAAGCCAGATGCAACTAAAAGGTCCCCGGCAAATAATTTTTTTTTTGTAGAGCACTGTAATATGCAAATTAAAAAAAATGTAAAAGCGCTCATTCCATTACACTCTGGGGCTGAGACCCCTAGATTTTTATGGTTACGCCCTGTCCCCTCACACGGCCTTGTTTTAACTTTTTGATTTTAATAAATTAGGAGGAGACGACGCCGACATATCTTCGCCAATACATAGGACAGAAGCGAAATTTTATCAAAATGACGAACAATCAGCAAAGCAACGCATTTTCGAACGAGAAGATAAGAAAACTGGCAAAGGATTGAGAAAATTGGCTGATCTGGCTGAAAATATTAATCAGTGGGAAGATGAAATAACACATTCTGTAAGTATTTAACGGAATAATGAACTTTGGAAAAATGAGAAAATAGAGTTTTTCTATTTTGCAACTCTTATAAGCTCATAATCACACGCATTTTGCTTTTTTTCTGTTGGGTTGGCAACATACAAAAGCCTATCTCTTGACGTTTTGCGTGCAAATGTCAATGTCGATTTAAAGTTTATTTTTTTACAAAATTTTGTGTTTGGGTTATTTTTTGCCGTGTTAAAATTGTGGACTGGTTAATTGCAGTGAAAAAAGAAGAGATGACTGTAAAATATATCAAAATATCATTTGTTCTTAGAATTTTAAACATAGTGTAAACTGTAATACCAACCCAAAACAAAAATCCCTAAATCAGTCATCAATTTAAATTTAAGTTTTTTAAATTTTAGAGCAAAATAGAAAAAGTTGTATAAAGCACTCGTTTCATAACACGTTTTTAGAGCACTAGTACTCGTACGCTAAAAACGTATGTTATGAAACTAGTACTTTAATATACTATTAATTTTTGAAGACTCACAACATTGTGTAAGCGCATGTTAATATTTTGGTTTCGCTTTTTTATAATTATGTGATAATCTGACTTATTATAGGCGGCCTCAATAGAAGAACGCACTAACACGGTAGTTTTTTTTGCAAATTTTAACTTTTTGTTTCCCACCCCTGATTTTTTTTTTCGTAAATTATTTAAACACACCATAAGAAGTAATTTAGGTAAATCCATCCAAAAAATCGTAGGGGCCGATCGTTTTTTTTTTTCGTTTTTTTTTTCTAGTAAATATAATAAATTAGAAAAAAAAACGTAAAAAAAAACGATCGGCCCCTACGATTTTTTTTATATTTGCATAAATTGCTTCTTATAGTGTTTAAATAATCTAGGTTCGTGGTTTAAACAATTTATGAACTAGATGAAACGTTGCAAGCACCCTGTCAAAACATCGGCACTATTGTACACTAGAGCCATCTAGTTTGCAAATTTCAAACTAGGTGTTTTGTTTGATTTTAAATTCTGTATCTTTAAAACATTTTATTCTAGCTAAAAACTGCATATAACATTTTTTATAGGGCTTAAAAAGAGCTTTTATTTAAAATATAATTTTTTGAAATCGGGTTATAAATATGTGAGATATGCTAAAAAAACCTTTTACTGCTTTAAACGCCAATATCTCGAAAACAATGCGTTTTAGGAAAACGTTGTTTATAATATTTTTTGACCAATTTAAAATTATCTTTTATATAAGTGCTAAATTAACCAAATATAATAATTGCCTTAAATATAAACAAAAAAGCTAATCGTTTACCCCCAAAATCTAATTAGTTCTTCGGAATACGATAAGAAACAATATGCAAAAAGCCGCAAGTCGATATCTCATGTAGAAATGAAGTTAGAGAGTTTACACCCAGACAGACAGACAGACAGACGGACGCAAAAAGTTTTTTTTACTGATTTCGACTGGTCTAAAACATCGATAAATGTGAAAAAAACGTGGTCAAAGATTAGTAGCACTAAGTGCCGATGTAAAAAAAAACAGGGATCAAAAACAAAAAATTTAAATTTGCAAAAAACCACCGTGACTAGGTTACCATGGTAAAATGAGTAAAATTAAAAATAAGACTATATTTGGTATTATTTTGTGATGCCGTCAGTTTGCATTACCTATACACACATTCAAGGTTCTCGGTATGTAGTGGCCTGCGGTGAGCGGACTTAGCGGACTTCGTTCGTTCCTACGTAGAGCACATGCACTTAGGGGCTGTCCATATATTATGTAACGCAATTTTTCAAAAAAATTGACACCCCCTCCCCCCTGTGTAACAAACTTTCACATTTACCCCCCCCCCCCTGTGTAACGCGTAACAATATAAAAATTTTGTTTCGCAATAAATTTAACTGTATTCTCACTATTGATTCGTTTTTCTCGACAAAACGAACATGAACCTAAAATATAGTATAACATAACCTTAAAAAAATTTACACGAAAAAATCACTCAAACTTAAAAAAAATATTCATAATCAATATCACACAGGGAAAAAATACTAGGTACCTCTTTTTACACTGAGTGTCACATATAACACGTATATTGTTTATGCACAGGTACACAAAATAGTACACACATTGGTGTTCTGTGAGTACACATTCCGCGAGAAAATGTATCATCGCCGATGATTCATCGGCAAGATCACGCAAGAACAGGGCCGTAAGATTTTTTTTAATATCAATGTCAACAGTTTTTTACTGATTACAATATTATTTAAATATGCATAGTTTCGTCAATTTTGGTGTGAAAAAGGGAATTATGGGCCACTAATAGTAATTTATGTTGAAATAAAAATACATCTGCCAAGCTTAGGAAATAAACATTAAATTTATTAAATTCCGTTACGTAACGTTTACCTAGACCCCCCTCCCCCCTGTCACAAACTGTAACAATTTCTCTGATCCCCCCTAGGCGCGTTACGTAATATATGGACAGCCCCGTATTGATTCATTCTTCTGTAGGACGGGTAAATTTCAATAGGAACATACTGCACTTTATCCAATGATGTAAATAACTCATTTTCGAAAAAAAAAAACGTTTTGCCTTTGGTGTAAAATCTAAACAAATATATTTACTTTGGTAAAGAGTAATACCTACATAGGTGTTAATTACATCTGTTATGTATTAGTATTAGATGTTACAACATTGAGTATGGTATGTTAAAAATTACAATATACTTAAATCATTATAGCCAATAATAATATTCGAATTTTATTATTGAAAAGGTTTTAGCCAAGCAAAATATTAATTATTACACTAGTGGTTTTGCGTCCATAAAGTTCCTAATTTTGGCAAATCCGTAAAAAAATAACCGATTTGTAGATAATTATCTCTAGTACAAGTAGAATATACTTTCGTGATAAAATATTGTTTTTTCACTACTAGCTTTAGAACTTACCATTATTTATCATGTTTTCGACTGCGAAATCAATTTTCTTCACCTATAGCAATAATAATTTTTTCTTACCTACTAGGAGTAAATTTTATAAACAATTGATTTTGGTCACTTTGGATGTTTCAGTTCTTTGTGCAATTTTTACTAATTAAACCCAAGAAAATAGCTTTAAACAACTTTCTATTTATTAAATATAATTATTACCAATTAATACAATCAATAATTAGCTAAATATTATGAAAACAATTAAAAAAAACTAAATTTTTAAACGTCAGTTCGAAGTATTTGAGCAAATATCATTGATCAAGGCTACTTTATTTTTATGAAAATTTCAAGAAACATAATTTCTGTTCATAATTTATTTTATTATCATATTTAAATAAAAATATATTAATATATTAATAGTTAAATTGTAGTAGTAGTGAAAAAACTAATATACAGTGCGATTATAAAGTGCCGAACAGTTTGAAAAGAAAATACTCTTCATTTGAAGCCACGCCTCTGTTAGAGTTGTGCGCGACAAGCCCATGTGATTGCTACGTACAACAGCTCGGTGGCCAGTAAAACGCACACAGCTTTCTTGCATTTTACTCATCGCTAATGCCAGTTTTGTATTAAAAAGTGTTTGACACTTTATAATCGCACTGTATAAATTACTATAGAGAAGACTATTATAGCCTCGCACTCTTAAATCCCTTGCTGGTATGCAGCTCGGGATTTATTACGCTTGGCTATAAAAAATTTCTTCTCTACCTTGGTATATAATTACCATTATTCTTTAATTTATTAGACTTTTATAAACTTTATCATTATTATAGTTTCATTTTTTTTTCTGCGTTCACGAAATTTTACACGTTCCATGTACCTATTTTTTAATTCTTTTTATTAAGGTTGGACCAACCCTTCGGTAGGACCCCCTGCGGGTGTATGGCGTAATTATTTTTAAAAGTTTTTTATATTTTCGTGAAAATTGGTATATAGAGTATTTAACACGTTCACTGCCGTCTATATAAATAGGGGCTCATCCCAGGAGCCGGACTACTTTTTGCAATGTTATTCAGGTCTACAGGTATAGCCCGCTAGGCGGGCTCTCGGCATTAAATATGAGTAGGGGTTTTGGTTTGGACTTTTTTGGCAGCGAACGTGTTAAGGTCGACGAAATTAAATCTTATGACAAAATTTATTGATCTCCACTCCCGGGGGTGGAGGTAATTATTTTAAAATATTTACAATACTTTCGTTAAAACTGGTATAAAGGGATTTTTGATGTCGCTGAAACACAGGGGCGTAACCAGGTGCAAATTTGGGGGGGTGGGCTTGAGTCCCCTACATATATGTAGATCCTAGCATTAAAAGAGAAAATTAATTTTATTTAAAGTAACGACAATTAAATTTTCCTTTAGGTGTAGTAAAACCTTTTAATTCATAAAAAACCTAGATCTTATTTATTTGTAAATACTAACAATATATATTATATGTTATATATTATATATTATATTATATGTTTTAAGGGTATTATAATAACGCTTTAATATAAATTTAAATGTATTTTTATAAAGAATGTGTTGTATCCACGATGACAAAAGTATTAAATTTTATAAAAAAATTATATATTATACTATAGTATTTTATTAAAACATACATGTTTTTTAAGCATTTAAATGTAAATTTTTAACGAATAAAACCGAATTTAAAAAAAATGCAAAGTTAAACTGAGAAGTAAAGCTTTTCATAACCTAAGCAGAAAGTTCCGCTTTTTTGCAATCGAATAAAAAATATATTTTTTCTATAGACTCGCGTTGTTGAGAATGCAGGAACGCCTAAAAAGGCATGGAAGGCTCCAGCACCGCAGCCCCCCTCAGCCAATCCCAGTCCTTCTAAGATTAAACCTAAACCTAGAGCTCCAAAACCTCCTCAAAATAATAGCTCTGCAGCAAGTCCTGAAAAATCCCAGAATTCCTCGTCAGATCCTGTAAAATCCCACAATCCTGTCAAACCTCAAAATTATTCAAGCCCCGTTCAATCCGAGAACTCCGCAAGTCCTATGAAATCTCGTACAGACACGAAAGTTATTGGAGCTACTACCAAGCAACTTAAGTGGGACCAAAATGTTTTGAATACTTTGGTGAGATTTTTTTTTCATGTTTAGTTTTAAATTTAATGCTTTTTTTTAAGAAACATTTTAGGGAACTAGAAATTTTAAAAGATTAAGATAAAAAGTTTTTACATATTGAATTTCAAAATTTCTTTATAATTTCTTATTATAATTTAGCTAGGAGACTGTTATATGAATCGGTAGTTGTATAAAGTTTTTCAAAAAATTAAACTATGATATACGTTTTGTAAACATGTTTTTGCATTATTTAAGGGGTCTTTCTACCTTAGAAATTATAAATATAATCTTTATTTTAGATTTTAAGCTTTCACGGCCATTAAGATATAAAGAACTTTCACTTTCGGGTTTAGACCGTGTTAATGGATTTTCACTTTTTTCATCTTTTTTTTAAACATTTTTTTTTATATAGAAAGAAAAAAGATAAAATTGTAAAATTTTGTAGGTATGTTTATTCATATTCAAAGAATACAAATAAAATTTCTTTAGATTTTTAAAGGGTCATTTTATGGCCATATTTTTTTTTTTTGAAAAAAACATCAAAAAACGGTGGTTGCCATGATTCCAGCCGTTTGGATAGACTGAAAAAAAAAACAAAACGGGATTTTATTCAGTACTGAAGTCGCTATAACCCTATCTAGAACAAATTTTTTTGGCCAAAAAACAACAAAATGGCGGACGTTTTTCAAAAATGTTCAAACAGAAACGTCCGCCATTTTGTTATTTTTTGCCAACATTTTTTCTTCTAGATAGGGCTATAGTTGTTAAAAAAAAATATGGCCAGAAAATGGCACTTTAAAAATCTAAAGAAAATTTACTTGTATTCTTTGAATATGAATAAACATACCTACAAAAATTTACAATGATGTCGTTTTTCTTTCTATATAAAAAAAATGTTTAAAAAAAGATTATTTTTAAAATTTCCAAGGTAGAAAGACGCCTTAAAGCATAAACAAAATACGTTTTTCTTAAGTTCAATACTCGACTAAAAAGCTTATTTGTTGTATTTAAAGCTTAGTTTTTGTCTAAAATGATAAATATTGCTTGTACCCAAATCCAAGTATTTTTTAGATATTCCCAAAACTTTCGGTAATTTTTTATGTTAAACCTAAACTATATTTTTTCGTAAAAATTGTACTAAAACAGTATACTACATATATTTTATCCAAATAGACTTAATTAATATTATTAAAAAATAAATTTATTTAGTAAAATCGAAAACTTGAATTCTCAGAATAATATTTTTTTAATGGAAAAGGGGCCCGTGTGATACATCATTTTAAAGCTTACAAATTCTATATTTAATCATATACCTTTTTAGACATTTTTTAGGGTTGAAAATGGGTATTTTCGTCAAAATTTCTTCACAAAAAATCAAATAATTTTTGAAAAATGAATTGTTGTTGCAAAAACTTATACTTTTAATATAAATAAAAATTTACAAAAAAAACTTAAAAAGTCGCATTTTTAGCAAAAAAAAAAAATGAAAAATTAAAACCTTAAAAAAATAAAAAAAATATATACAAAGTTAAATAAGAGCTAAAAATATCAAATATATGTGAAAGTTTGGGTTGTCTTATTTAAATGTTCCAAATTTAAACTCGATATCTTAACTCGTTCAAAAGTTAAGAGGGGAGGGGGGTGACTTTTGGATCGCACTGTATAATAATATAACAATGTAATATATCGACACTCCCAAGCAACAAGGATGTAACTCAAGTTAGACCCATTTTGAGTTATACTCATAAGTAAACGCCTTGAAAAAAGACACACATGGTGGTACTACTCAGGTTTCTCCACAGTCCACTTTAAGCAAAAGTTTACTTAAAATCACTAAAGTAAAAAATTCTAAACTTGAATATTATTAGAAACAAACAGCAAATAAACAATCAATACTTAAACAGTTAAATAGAGAATTTTATAAGCTTTCAAATGATGTATCACATGACTTACTTTTCCACTTCAATCATTTACCCACCCTTAAATAACAAAAAAATATATTTTAGAAATTTAGCTGTCGTAAAAAATGACAATATATGAGTTACGGCTTTGTTGCTTGGGGGTATCGATATTATATTACATTGTTTATTAATTATTAGAAGTTAAAATAAAGAATTATACTTTATTCTTATTTTTTTCTCATATTTAAACTATATTATCATCAACAAACGTTCATTAGTTATCGTTAATCAAATAAATTCTAGTTCCCTTATTAATTTTTAATTGCATGGGTGAAGTCTTGTGATTCCTTTGCACACCAAACCTATTCTACATTTCACAAACAACTGCTTTCATCATACGCTAAAAAAAAAACTATAATACACAAGCTTTTAATATTATGCTTATCTTTTACGCCTTGCATTCCTTCATTTCTATACACCTTAACATTTTTATCATGTTTTAACAATAAATCTAAATAACTCAAATTACATCATTTTATTATTTTATTAAAATATAGGCCAGTAGGTGACTTTAAAAACCGTATTTATTAATATTATATATTATTATACTACAAGGGCAGATTTAGGGGGGGGGGCATGGGGGCCATGCCCCCTCGAGATATATTAGCATAGAAATACCTTCTAAATTATATTTTTGGTGAATGCGCAATTTTTTTCTTATGGATACCCCCCCTTAAAATGAAATAAATCCGCCCCTATTAGTTTTTTTTTGAATTTTGAGACGCTGAACCCGAATTTGAGGTCAAAATAGCACCTTAGTTTTGGAGATAACCTCAAAAATCGGTATTTTCGAGTAAAACGAGTATAAGTTTTTTTGAGATCACCTAAACTAATCGGATGAGATGCTATTTTGACCTCAAATTCGGATTCAGCGCCTCAAAATACATAGGAATACAATGGTCTCCAAAAGAGTTCTTGACCTTTTTCTTATTTTGTGTGGCTTTTTTATCAACAAAACTACTTCAAAATCTGAGTCATTTCAAACTATATCTATATTAAAAATATTAAAAACTTAAAAAGTCTTGAGTTCCTATTAGCTTTTTAGTAGCTTCGCATAAGGACATTAGATCTATGTCTTAAGTTAGCCTTGCTAACTTAAGACCTAGATCTAGTGTCCCTAGCTTTGACCCTATTTCAACTCTTATGTAACGATAAAAAGTCGTATATTACATTTTGAGAGATTTGTTTGCTTAGAAATATAAAGTGCTGCTGTTCCTGGAATTTTCGTTGAAATGATCTTTATTCGCATAAAAAGTAGTACAAGTTTTTGAAATTTGTTCAAAGCGTTGTGGGGTCCACAATGTGAGCACGATATTTTTTGACAGACGGACATTTATCTCATACTAACACAAGACTTTTCTTTATTTTTATGATATAGAGGAAAGTACATCTACAGTGGTGGCATTAAATATCGGGACAAACAATTTTTCATAGATTATAGTGGGTTTTGTGTCATCTTTTAGAAAACGTCAAAATATGTCAGATGTTTGTTTATTTTTTGCTGTTATATGAGTAGTTTGTAAAAAAAGTGTTTTTTATCTTTATTTTAATTTAAAATGAGTTTACTTATGGTGGAAATTTAAGAGATAGAATGCTCAGTCGTCCTTAATATTAGGAGATATGGATGAGGTTCAATTTTAGTGAAAACATTGCAAGAAATAGATCTGTTTCTTAAGAAATGTTTTATTGAGAAAACATTAGGTTCTTATATCAAACCGAAAAAGGATTATCGGTGGTCAAAAGCTACAATGGATGGTGAAGCAATTTTTAATTATATAAGAAAAACCGAAAAAAAAGTGCAGTTGCCTAATACTAGGATTTTTTTTTTCGCTTACCTCAATGCGGCTCTTCAGTAATGAACTCTTAAACTCAAATCCATTTGCAGAAGAAAATTTATAAAACCTTTTGAGTTTTTAGCTGTACTGAAGAGTAAAATTAGGTGTGTCTTTTTTTAATGAATATTAAACACATATTCTTTACCCATATAGTACAATTTTGATCCAAAGATTATCAATTTTATTATTATTTAAATATTTACAACATTTGTGTAAAATTTAATATATATTTATCAATAAACATTAATTTATTAATTTAATATTTTTTGACAGTAAACTTCAACTAAATAATTCAGTTATGTCAAAACGAAGTAACCTAGTTTTTAATTTTTAAATAATCCCATGTTAATCCATGAATAAAATATAAAAATGACACGAATTTTATTGAGGTTGTCCCGATATTTAATGCCAGAACTGTACCTACCAACTGGCCTATAAATCGATTTGTTCTACCTTATGGTTTATCATGTAATTTTTCGTTTTTCAAATGTTATTTTCATTTGTGCTTTCTAGGAATCACAGGGTTTTACTCGTACATCTTCAAATTCGCGTTTAGTTTACTCGTATCATTCGCAGGAAAAAGACAATCACAAGAAAAGGGAAAATCTCAAGGAAATGACGAACATAGCCGAAGAAGTAGAAGAAAAAACCGTTGAAGTAAAATCAACTACAATCGGTAACGTTAAGAGTAAGTTCGAAAAAACTACCGAATCTCCTTCAAAAGTTTGTCCGAGATCTCCCGCAAAATCCCGTGGGATCGCGGACAGAGCTGCGTTATTCGAAAGTAACTCTGTTGCTTCGAGTCCTGTCAAAAACACGAAAGATCCTGCCCTGTTATCTGTGTCTGAAAGGAAGGCTTTATTCGAGAAAAACAAAGGTGCAGCCTTAGTGCCAAAAACTGCTTTCGGCATGGCCGCACCAATGAAAGATGATAAGGCTGCTAAACCTTTGATTGTCAAAAAACCTGAAGAGATTCCAAAAAAACCTGTAGAAGAACCTAAACCGGTTAAGAAATCTCCTCCAAAAAAGAATTATCCAGCACCTAAACCACCCGTTGTAGTGGACTCAGCAGCGCAAAATTCCCCGACTGTAGCAGCAGTTAGTCAGAATGCAGGTATCGCAAGCAAAATGGCGGCTTTGCTCGAAGGAAAAACTACTATTTCGGAGGAACAGATTGCTAACAAAGCAAAGGAAGAACGACAGAAGGAAATGGACATGTTACTTAACAGATTCCACAAAAGCAAAGAGGTATAATTGTAGTTTCTTTACACAAATTTATCAAATTTAAACTGTTGAAGGTTGATGTTAATCAATAACCGCAAAATTCCATAAATTTTCTAATTTATACAAAAAAATAATTTTTATCCAATACATACAGATAAGACAATTACCAGCTTTATTTTAAATAGATAAACTCAATAATAACCCCCGCGTGGCTTTTACTTTATTGAGTGGATAATTATTTATTTTACCCACTCAACTGTCACTTGTCAAATTATTTTCTTGTAAATGTCATTAAAATTTTTAATAAAAATATAAATTCCTAAGCTATTTATTGGATAAAACCTTGTATGGCACTCATGGGTAAACCGAATTTGCCCTCTCGAAAATAAACCTGCTTGGCTGACGCTTGGCAGGTTAATTTTCTCATGGGCAATATCTTACTTTACCCACTAGTACCATAAATAACTATTTTTTTTTTTTTGAAATTTTTGGTCATATTAAAACAAAGTGTTAATTTTTTCGAAAAATCTTTTTCTCGAAAAGCAAAAAATTGTTTAAAATGTTTTAAAGTTTTGTTTTTTTTTTTTTTGGGAAAATGCAATATACCATTTACTGTGAATAGTATTTAATGGAATGCGTAGCATTACATATCTTCACGGCTTGTTTTTCTTTTCTTATTTCTGTTCTTGCATAGATTCCAAAATCTCAGGAAAATGAAGACTCTGATGAGGACGGGGTAGATGAATCCGATGAAAAAACTGCGATGATTCGCGAAAAGAAATCAGTCACGATCGTTACAAAACCGATTGTGCATCACCCGTCAAGTTCTGAAAGTTCTTCAGATAGTAGAAAAAGTGGAGGAAAACGAATGAGTAAGTTAAATTTAATTATTAGTAATCCAAAAAGAAATGCAGATAAAAACTAGATGAAACGTTGCAAGCACCCTGTCAAAACATCGGCACAATTGTACACTAGAGCCATCTAGTTTGCAAATTTCAAACTAAGTGTTTTGTTTGATTTTAAATTCTGTATCTTTAAAACATTATATTCTAGCAAAAAACTGTTTATAACATTTTTTATAGGACTTAAAAAGAGCTTTTATTTAAAATATATTTTTTTTGAAATCGGGTTATAAATATGTGAGATATGCTAAAAAAACCTTTTACTGCTTAAACGCCAATATCTCGAAAACAATGTGTTTTAGGAAAACGTTGTTTATAACATTTTTTGACCAATTTAAAATTATCTTTTATATAAGTGCTAAATTAACCAAATACAATAATAATTGCCTTAATTATAAACAAAAAACGCTAAAAATCTAATCAGCTCTTTGGAATACGATAAGAAACAATATGCAAAAAAGTCGATATCTCATGTAGAAATGGAGTTAGAGAGTTTATACCCAGACAGACAGACGGACGCAAAAATTTTTTTTACTGATTTCGACTCAGAATGGTTTAAAACGTCGAGAAATGTGAAAAAAGAACGTGGTCAAAGATTTTAACTTTTCGGCGAAGATTTCAATACATCGGCACTCTTAGTAGCACTAAGTGCCGATCATCAATAGTTTGTTTGGGTCTTTAAGAGACAGGCGCAGCCTATGGCTCATTTATCTAAAAAAATACTTGATCTGAATTGATAGTTGGGGCAGTGAGTCTATGCTCACTGATGCGAGTTGCATCTGTCATAATTTGGCGCTGGGGAGTGGGTGGGGGGGGGGATGGGGAGGAATGGGATAGGGTAAGTGCCGATGTAATTGTTACTGAATTTATGAACTTTTCAGGTAACTCGTCAGACAGCCCCATCGTATCGGCCGTGCTGGAGGACGTGAAAAGAATTAGGGTTTCCCCTGCGAAGCCAGGTCGGCTTTACCCGAACCTCTCGGATATCGAGGCCAACACGGACGACACGAGGACCCCATCGCCGGATAATAGCAGGTGCGCATCCGTCACTGACTGGATATTATTTTGTCTATGTCTAGCTTAATTTTTTTCTACCCTGCTGAAAATGTCGGTTATAAAATAGGTTATATGGTACACGGAAAAAATCTGATAAAGTGGTCCGTTTTAAGTCCGGTTGCTGTACCATTACATACTTTTTATACCTGGCACAAGATGACTACAAAAGTCATCTTGAACTGACATTTTTGGCGCTCACATCTCTACTCTTTTACATCTCTGCTCTTTTACATCTCTATTATTTTACTTCTCTCCTCTTTTAGTTCTGTACTCGTTTATTTGACGTCTCTGTTTATAAATTTATTTATTTTTATTAGTACACACTGTATATATGTCATAATTTTTAATTTGTTAGTTTAAGGAAATAGTATGACAATGTCATTATCATTAATCGGAATAAATTCAGTTATGACTCATCAACGATGAAAATAAACACAGAAACATAGGCTTACGGAATAATTTTGCCGAATTATGAGGGACATTTTTATAAAGGTCACTAAATCGAAACATTTGACGACTAATTTGTTACACACAACAATATTGAATATGCATATTAACTATAAATATGTAAATATATCGGTGTTTTTCGAAGGAAATAAAAATGTAAATATTTAAAACCTCGCGTCAACGATAGAATCGACGAGGCGCCTATGCGAGCACTGGAAATTCGCCGATGACTGGTCATTATAAATAAAATACGAAATATATACAGTGTGTACTAATAAAAATAATTAAATTTATATACAGAGACGTCAAATAAACGAGTAGAGAAGTAAAAGAGTAAAGATGCGAAAGAGTAGAGATATGAGTGCGCCACATTTTTAGCAGGGTAGGTAATATAACATAAAGGGGCAAATAACATTAACTAAATCTTTTAGTAATTGATCTAATTCGAAAACGTTTTATTGTTCTTTACTGGAATAATAAATGCATTATAGGTAAAAATTATACATTACAATAATAATAACAACAAAAGATTTATACTAAAAATCACACCTAATTTATTATTCCATCAATCTATTTTCTAATCATCGTACAGAGTGATATTAGTAGACTGGCAGTTTCGGACTGGTGGCCCTCTTCAGTACCAAGAGTCAACTCTGCACGCTGATTAAGAAAACGTTTTTAGACTTTATTCGCAAAAGGAATATAGTCATTAGATGGATGCAGACTTGTGCGCCATCTATTGCTAGATGTAGACAACTACTCATACCTCTCCTAGTCTGGAGACTTTGCATGGTAGCAATAATAAATTAATATTTTTATAATTTTGTTTAAAATTAAAATTTTCTGTCCTTATTAATTCTACGTCTAACCACATTTTAGTGGTACTATGTGCTTAAAACCCACAAGTCTTCTACCATTCAAAGTCTCCAGACTAGGAGAGGTATGAGTAGTTGTCTACATCTGGCAATAGATGGCGCACAAGTCTGCATCAATCTAATGACTATATTCCTTTTGCGAATAAAGTCTAAAAACGTTTTCTTAATCAGCGTGCAGAGTTGACTCTTGGTACTGAAGAGGGCCAGCAGCCCGAAACTGTCAGTCTACCAATATCACTCTGTACGATGATTAGAAAATAGATTGATGGAATAATAAGTTAATATTTTTATAATTTTGTTTAAAATTAAAAATTTCTGTCCTTAAAAATCACACATAATAAATCGTGTGTGTTTTTTGCTTTTCTTGTATTATAACACTTTATTGTTCTTATTCCAGTAGTGAAAAATAAACCATTTCGAAACTTGTTGAGTCAACAAGTTGACTTACTGAAGAAGACTAGTTTTAAAATCTGGTTCTACATTCCAAGAACTTATAACTACGCTATAAAAAATTAATTGCAAGAACCTTTAAAATTCTATAGGTTTTTACAAGTTCTGGTACGTTTGAGAGAAATTTTTAATAGTATTCACAATAGTATAATTTTGCACAAGGATCTAAAAATAGGAATTGTGATGTGTTATAGCTTTAAAGATGAACATACTAAATCTCTGCGACCGACAAATTTTAAAATCAAAACATCAGACATAATTAAATATATGCTATAAAAATACAATAAATAAACAATAAAAAGTATTCTACATCTGTGTAAAATACAACAGACACACATGCGAAAAGCATTGATGTGTGCCCTTTTTTACACTTTGCTCTTAACTAACAACGTATAATATATACATGTTATATTTTACATATAGAAAATATGTAAAAATTAGTTACATAATATGTTTATTATGTCGCATATGATGCGGTCCTGGAATAAAGGAGACTTTTGCACAACTCGGCTCTTACTGTAGTAAATTATGAACTCAAAGTAGTTCAGATTAAAGGTCTAGATATAGAGCCTTAGTTCAGATACTGAAAAAATATCTACACTACTATGATAAAAAAAAGACTTGAGAATATTAATGCTGCTTAAGTTCAAAGTGGCGTACAAAGATATTGAAAAAAATACTTGTGCAAAGATTTTAAGAATAAAAAAAAAATTCTGAATATTAAATGCAACTTAAAATACTTGTTTTTTATTATTTTTTTGAATTTTATCAAGGTGTTCTCTGTATTACCTATCGCTCAGATTTTATACATCATATAATTACTATTATATAATAGTCATGGTGGTAGAGGGAAATCAAAACTAAGCACAATATTGGGCAGACCAGATTAAAAAGGTCTGTTTTAAAGAAGCAAAATATTAGATTATGTTCTGTTAACAGACAGTTTATGGACTAAATAAAAGTCTGTTATATATATTTCATTAATTTATTTTTAGATAAGCAAGCGGGTATAAGTCGATATGATTTATTATTAAGTACTTTACAGTAAAAAGTATTTACAAATAGTATTGGTGCACCATGGTGCTTTTTTTGGTGGTATGCTGGTATTACCATTTTTTTATGATTCAAGAAGTACATTGATAAGAATCTAACTTCTGGGTTTCAAGAAAAGTATTGAATTATTTAAAAATTTCACACAATCGTGAGATTAAAAGAAAATAAATATTATATTAGTGAAATAATTAGTTACCGATTTGTAATCAAATCTAGTATTGTTCTTTGTGTTACTTGTTACCATTTTACCATATTTCTATTTATTTACTATGTGGTGGGCAATTAAAAGAAAATAAATGATTTAACAATTTTCAAATTATTACGGTGACACAAATCTGTACTCATCACATCTCTACTTACACTCATTTCTACTCACACACATCTCCACTCACACACAACTCTATTCAAACACATCTCTACTCACACATATCTCTACTCTCACACAGATCTACTCAATGTCATTAACTTTGACATTTATTTGATTGAAACTAAGATACCATGGCGGAACAAAGCACTAATCTAAATAAATTTAATATTTTTTTCTGTAACTCAGCTAGCAAGTTTATATATTGCAAACATAATTTATTACGAAGTTTGTTAACCGCTGGGGTGTTTTTATCGAAGGACCTTTGTGACGTGAGGCAAAAGGGACTTACTTGTATTGTTCCAGGTGTATTCTTGTACTTGGACCCAAGATGATATTTCCTCGGAGAAATGGCGTAAGCCCTATTTGCAACTCGTTCTACGCGAAATGTTATTTATTGGGTGTATTTTCCATAGCGTAATTCATTACGAATAACTATTGTTATTTTTGCTCTTTGGAAGCGATAGTGGCGTGAGTATCGCGCCCCTGACGAATTTAACGTATTGTCCGGACCGTGCTGTTTTACGAACTCATTGAAATTACCGAAATATCGCCTGAAGCCAGCAACTTCAGGTAGTACGTCATGCGCATGGAACGTTATATTTGTCCGCATAAGGGACTTATCAAAATCTACTATATACAGGATGAAAACTAAACAATGTTTATTATTAATAGTAATAGGAAATTAAATTTGTTTGCAATAAACAAGCTGATCTACAAAAAAAATATTAAATCAATTGAGTTAGTGCTTTGTTCCGCCATGGCATCCTAGTTTCAATCAGATAAATGTCAAAGTGAATCGACGTTAATGACAATGAGTAGTTGTGTGTGAGTAGAGATGTGTTTGAGTAGTTTTTTGTGAGTAGAGTTCTGTGTGAGTAGAGATGTGCGTGAATAGAGATGTGATGAGTAGAGATGTGTGTCATGCAATTATTATCAAGTGAATGAACTCTGAAGATTATTTTAATACATTTTAAAAGCTTAACTGATTTTTTCGTAGGATAAAACTAAAATTATTATTATGGAATAGTGGAAAAGACTGTGGTTTAAAATAACATTATTTTTTTAACAAATCACAATTCCCTCGTTTTTTAATTATAAAAATGGGAGAATTAAATATTTAAAACGTAAAGTTCGAGTTAATATCAAATAACACAGGCCCGCGAAAAAAAACTTAATTACTCGTAACCAGACAATATTTTTCTCAATGTATTTTTGTGCTTTGTCCCCTATTTTACTACAAAAAAAAAAGAATAATGGTCGAGATAGCTTAAGGTATTCAAAGTATGGCACCTAAACTATTTAATTTCGGGTAGTTCTGCCTGAGGACAGAATGTCAAGAACTATACTCCGTCCAGTTATGCAAGATAGTAAGGAACGCGGCCCGTTTTACACCACAGAGCGCATAAATAGCATAATTATGCATAAATCGTAGTGTATCAAAAATTTAACAGATGTCGGTACTGTTTTCCTGGAAAGGGCCTATCCAAAGACTCGCATAACAAGCATAGTACATAAGAATGCGATGCCAGGATTGGCTTGATGTGTCGTCATGTATCTTGTAATGGTTGTTATGCGAGCCTCTGGATATGCCTTAAGTTGTAATTGTAACCTAAAAATTTGACGTTTTCCTTGTGTTCAATATAATTTACGTTTATACAATATGTAGAATATGCTAATTTAGTGTGAGTGCATGAAGAATAAACCAAAAAAGTACATTTTTCAATACCATACAAAATAACATTAAATATAACCATTTTTTTATGTAACTTTCTCTTCTTTTATTAGCTATAATATATTTTAAAAGATACGAGTTTTTAACCAATGATGTAGCTTAAAAATCGCGGGAATTTTAAACTACTATCTTGCATAATTGGACGGACTATATAATTTATCCAAATTGAGCCAAATCTGATTAAAATCACTGCTCCATAACTAGAGCACTAGATGGTTAGGTTTGTTAGGGTAGGTGGGTAGTTTGAGTGGTTCCGCAGGAACTACCTACCAACCCTAACAAACCTGACTATCCAGTGCTCTATCCATAACATAAGAGGTGATAAAGGTCGTTTTGGGGTCAGCGAGTTTTTTCATTGTTAAATTCGGTTTTAACGCCCAAAAACGTAAGAAAAATATAGTCTGTTTTAAAGTAATTGACGTTCTTTTTTGTGGGCTGGTGTGATTAAATGAAATTTTATTGTCTTTATTTTGTTTTCCGAATGTTGCCCATTACGTATGTCATTACCATAATGAATTAGTCAGTTGATATTATTAATTAAATGTTTATTGTTACAAAACCATTAGAGATTCTATGTATATGGATACACGTCAAAAATTACTGAATCTACCATATTTGTGGTGGATTAATCCAAGTATATACATATATTATTCACAGTACAAAGAAATAAGTGATGAAAATAGGATTAAAAGAAGTACTTATATAATATTTAGAATTGTATTGAGATTAGAATAAATAGTATAATTTGTTATAAATAAAAAGGCAACTAATCAGTAAAATACCATGATAAAAAATAGGTTTTAAAAGAAAACAATTTATTTAAACTATACAACACTCACCGTTTTAAATTTTATGTCATCTTTTTCCAGCACCGAGAAATAGTTATTTATCCAATACATACAGATAATGAGACAATTACCAGCTTTATTTTAAATAGATAAACTCAATAATAACCCCCGCGTGGCTTTTACGTTATTGAGTGGATAATTATTTATTTTACCCACTCAACTGTCACTTGTCAAATTATTTTCTTGTAAATGTCATTAAAATTTTTAATAAAAATATGAATTTCTAAGCTATTTATTGGATAAAACCTTGTATGGCACTCATGGGTAAACCGATATTGCCTTAGTTATTTATGGTACTAGTGGGTAAAGTAAGATATTGCCCATGAGAAAATTAACCTGCGAGGCGCCAGCCAAGCAGGTTAATTTTCGAGAGGGCAATATCGGTTTACCCATGAGTGCCATTCAAGCTTTTATCCAATAAATAGCTTAGGGATTCATATTTTTATTAAAAATTTTAATGACATTACAAGAAAATAATTTTACAAGTGACAGTTGAGTGGGTAAAATAAATAATTATTATTGAGTTTATCTATTTAAAATAAAGCTGGTAATTGTCTTATTATCTGTATGTATTGGATACATATATTTTTCAATGTCAATTTGGTACTTGAAATATCTTGTCCCTATTGTGTAAACGTCGTCTAAAAGTTCAATTGATCTCCATAAATTGTTTATTTATGGTGTTTAATGTGTAATTTACTTGATTAGTCTATTAGACTACAATCAAAATTATTTAACAGCTAAAAAAAACAAAAATATAAATAGTTAGAAAGCAAAATAGAACCTATAGGTTCTATTCTATAGTCCACACAGGTAGATTTTTCTGTCAAACCGTGTCAAACATTTGACATTAATAGATTTATTATTTGTTATTTTTATTAATAAATTATCATATTTTTCACGGAATTTATAATATTACATTATAGTATATTCAACTTCAAAATGAAGTATGCGTAAACAAACGCACGTGACAACGACGGATTTAGTGACAAGGTAGGACTCAAAACAAAATATTTCTATATAACGGTCCATTGCAATGCATTGCAGGCTTCATCGGAAGTGCTCACGTACAAATGAAACCACGCGCCAGCTGCCGCGTGCGCGATTCTTTTATTTACTTCAAGATAGTTATATATACTGTATAGTATAATACATACTATACATATATAGCTTTTTGCAATATATTAATTGAATGTATTGTTCAAAAAACTTTCTAAGAAAGAACGTTTAAAATATTATCCCTTAACTTCCTATTTTAAAAATTTATTAAAAAGAATAATTTCCAGAAAAATTTTGCATTTTTTAGGTAGATCCTTTGATCTCTTAGATGACGTTATATTATGTTGATTGATGAAAGTTGCTTGAAATAATCTTATTAATAATACGTCAATAATATTGACGTATGTACTTTTTAGTAAAAAAGTATACTTAATTAAAAATGTGTCGGTAATTAGTATTAGAAATTAAGACTGAAAATTATATATTGTTAAAATGTACTGTGATAGTTAAATAAATTATTATTATTTAATTCGGATTTTTAATTTTAATAATGACTGAACGAATAAAACATTTTAACTAGCGTTGAATTAACAAATGTATGGACAATTATTTATTTTTACTAGTTTTTACTAGTTGACATTAAATATTAACTTTTGTTCAATTTGCTTTTCGTCACGTCAAATTTTAGAGATAAATGGAAGGAGCACTAAGAGACACCGTAAATATCCCTCCATTTATCTCTGAAACGCGACATAATGACTTTATTAAAAACAGATTTAAAATCAGCGCAACATTTTGCAAACATAGTGATTCTAAAAGACTGTCAAGTGACTTTTTACTTTTACTTACGATTTTGCTATCTGTATTGTTAGTAAATAATAAGCAAATAATACGTTTATTTGACTCTTAGCAATTGCAACTCGTTGCATAATATTATGCAAGGTGTAAGTGAATTAAGACGAGCATGGACGTTTTTGATGACGCCAAGCGAAAAATCATGCGAGTGTCGCTAAATATTATTCGCAGACGAATTGCACATACTACTTTTTTACAACCTACAGCCTAGAATTGTGAAAACACACAAAAAAACTTTTTGAATGATTACTTTTCTCTTTTTTGTATTCTACTCAAATCGAAATAGGCTAGTGATAGACTTATTACGATATGTAAAATTACAACTTTCAGGAAAATCCTGATATCTCCTAAACCAGAAGTAAAAATGTAAAAAAATAAAAAAGAAAATATTCATTAAAACTGCGGCAATAAGAAAGACTTTAATAATTCGATAAACAGTTGCAGTGGCGTACCATGCAAGTCCTAGAAGATAGGATAAAAAACAGTTGTACATAATTTGTTACTGTTAATACGAAAACAAAATTTTTAATCATTCTTAAAACAAAAGTAAAGAATGTTTAAGCTTCAAAACAAAAAAAGAATCAGTCAAATCCATTAATTATTTTTGGAAATATTTGAATTTAAAAAATTTCAATTTTTTAGGTGTTCGGAATTTAACGCGTGGCAGTGTATAAACTAAGCAGAACTTAGCGCTGCCTCCTAGCGCATCATTTGTAAAAATATGTTAGCTAAAATGTTATGTTCGTCTATAAATATCAATCAACTGACTAATAATATACAATGAATAAATTTAAAAATATTTCTGTAGTTTTTTTTAGTTATGTGCTATGTGGGCTAATTTAAAAAATATTTAAAAAAATATTTAATTTTTGACTTGTATGCTGTGTAGAATAAATTAAAACGAATTTGTATTTCAGCATATATATGTATTTAAAATAGGCCTAGCGCTTTCGTTTAAAAGATCATCTTCAGGGCTTAGCTTCGTCAGAGCTGATTACAACAGAATGAGAGGTAGATTAAAAATATGGGAACATCCCAGTTAAAAATATACTTTTTAATTGTCATTATGTCAAAATTTTTTGTTTATTTATATATTTATTATTTTAATCTGTGCAACTTTTTAACTGTGATGTTCCCATATTTTTAATCTACCTCTCATTCTGTTGTAATCATCTGACGAAGCTAAGCCCTGAAGATGATCTTTTGATCGAAAGCGCTAGGCCTATTTTAAATACATATATATGCTGAAATACAAATTCGTTTTACTTTATTTTAAAAAATATTTGTTAACAGTTTCTATGGAGGCAATGAGTCCGACGACCCAAATACCAGTTTTGGCCGTGATATATTGCAAGCAGTTTGCCAGAACCAAACACCACAAAAACGGGTAAATTTTTTAATCTTTAAACAATATTTTTCAACAACTTAATATTTTTTATTAATTCATTGTATATTTTTATTCAGCCAATATACGATGAGAGCACCGCAAGTGACATATCAAGTGCGTTGGATGATTTTGACTATCTTAATGAAGTCTCTGAAGACGATAACGTTGGGCCCACTCCTGCTAAACAAGTTAGATCTGAAATGGTAAGTATTAAATATAAAATAATACCACTATACATAATAAATTATTTCTAAAACCTCATTTGTTGAAGAAAAACCAATCCACCGACCTATTATTCAAAAAAAGGTAAAAAAAATAAACTAAAATATACTGCCCAGTAAAAGAGCTTTTCCATTTTTCACATCCGCGTAAAATGGATTTTTTATTATCAGATTCACTTTTAGCAACCTTAAAAATATACCAATTTTTACGGAAACTACCCCCCGCCTCTTAGGGTGTGGAGTTATAATTTTTTTATTATCAGATTCTCTTTCAGCAACCTTAAAAACCCCAATATACCAATTTTAACAAAAGCTACCCCCACCCCTCAGGGGGTGAAATTATAAAAATTTTATTATAAGATTCAGTTTAATGTATTTTTTGCACGACCAAGACTAAAACCTAATTTTACGCTTTCATTTTCGGGACTAAACTTGCCGTTTTTCTCCCTAGGGAATAAAAATCACGGCAACCTTGATAATATTAAAATATTATACTTACTATGTGCTTTGCTGGTTTAAAAATTAGGTTTGGTGGTGTTTTGTAATAAATTAGCGATTCAAACCAATTTATTTGATTTTAACAAAGAAAACCTTTAAAAATAACATTATTATAACAATTTATATATAACTTAAAATTTATCATCTTCGTCCATTTTTTTGACGTTTGTGTCAACCATATTAAAAAACAATTGAAATCGCGATAGCCACGAAACTGACTTTTCGCAATTTACAGGCATCTTGATTAAATTACGAAAATAAAACAACCGATTTTAGACGCGTGGTTTTTAATTTTAATTTTATCTACCTACCTAAATTATGTTTGGTCCTGCAAAAAATAGTGTATATACCTCAGGACTAAACTTGGCTGTTTTAGTCCCTTGCATTTCTGTTTCCCTCGCTCGCTACGCTCGATCAGGAAACACTAATGCAGCGGGACTAAAACAGCCAGTTTAGTCCCTTGGTATATAAATAACTATTCCGTCACCTGCGTACAAAGCAACCATAATATTTTGTTTCTGCAGGCATCACAACACATCACACAACCTTCACACTCGTTTAATTACAAAAAATATTCTAAATCACCGAAATCTCAGTTTAAGTCGCCCATGAAGGTTGTTGCTGCACCAAGAAAGTCCACCGATTCTCAGAAAGCGTATGTTGTCGATGGTGACAATCTCATGCCCTTAACTCATACCGTGAGTTTCTATAGGAAGCAACAAACACAGGTAAATTGACACAAGTATTGACACGTCAGCATTTATGTTCTTTAAAAATGTATTCAGTCGCAGCGTGATCTTTGTAAGGGACGGGTGTGACCGCTTTGGCGGATTTATTCCAGCATCAGCATCGCAATCATTGATATGCACAGGACTTGATTCATTTTATTTTATGTAATGTCGAGAAAGTGTTCGTTTAATTGTAAAGTTTTAAGTGAGTCGTGATTATTAATATATGATGTTAAATTTAAATTCAATGTATTTCGTTGTACACGTGGATATTTATGAATTTCAAAGAGATAATTTTTTTTATAAGTTGGCGTATGCGCAAACATCACTACAGAGTGAGACGGTTTTGCGTAGACCGAAAATTATACTAGATCGAGCTGGCCAACTACCCAAAGGGAAAAGCCATACTAGAATTGGATTGGATTGGATTAAAAATGTATTAAAGTAACGGCAAAAAATAGGTTGTTGTGTGTTGCCGATATAAAAGACCGTTACACAACTTTTTATACACAACCTTGCTTTTCTTGTTTTCAGTTGACGATATATCTCTGCCAAATTTTAAGTGGGATATAAATTATATTGTTTTAGTTAATTTTTTACGGGTCATTTACTAAAAAATCAAATCGAGTTCTTCGAATTCCTTTTTTATGCGGGCCCTTTGCTATAAAATCAAAGCGGGCCCTTTTTATGTCCTTTTTAATACGAGTCCTATACTGAAAAATAATCCACGGGCCTTCTAATAAAGTAATTCAAGGGCCTACTATTTTACAATTAATATAAATAGTAAGTTGCTAGCGAGGGGCCCATAATATACTTCTTTTGCATTCTTTTCACACCACGGCTGAAATATCTCCCACCCTAAAGTGTCTTCACCTCAGATTTTTTGACGTTTCCTCATTCTATAGTTCTATTAGGATACAAAAACCTTTTATTTTAAATATTTTGTCGTCCTTTTTTTTTAATGGTAACGAAATTCATAAAAATTCATAAAAACTGAACAAAAAAAAAAGAAAAAAAATCTTTTTTGCCCTAAAACGAAGTTGAATATTTATTGTTAAATTGTTAAATATCAAGTTAAATAATATGTATAACAATCAAGCGAACAATAGACTTGAACTATACAGTGCCGTCCAAAAGTCACCCTCTTAACTTTTGAACGAGTTGAGATATCGACTTCAAATTTAGAACTCTTAAATAAGATAACTTAAGGTATCTTTTAGCATATATTTGATACTTTCAGCTCTTAAAATGTGGGCAGGGGGATGGAGGGGATTTTTTTTAATGGAAAAGGGGATCGTATGATGCATCATTTTTAAGCAAATAAAATTCTCTGTTGGACTGTATATTTTTTAAACAGTTGATTTAAAGTTTTTATTTTTCAATTTTTTGTGCTAAAAATGCGATTTTTCAAGTTTTTTTTTTGTAAATTTTTATTTATGTCAATTAAAATTGGTTTAATAGTATAATTTACGTTTTTCATCATTAAATTATTCATTTTAATTTTTTTTTATAGAAATTTTGACAAAAATACCCATTGTTCGCTTGATTGTTATACATATTATTCAACTTGATATTTAACAATTTAACAATAAATACTCAACTTCATTTTAGGGTAAAAAAGATTTATTTTCTTTTTTTTTCAGTTTTTATGAATTTTTATGAGTTTTGTTACCATTAAAAAAAAGGACGACAAAATATTTTAAATAAAAGTTTTTTTTAACCTAATAGATCTATAGAATGAGGAAACGTCAAAAAATCTGAGGTGAAGACACTTTAGGGTGGGGGATATTTCTGCCGGGGTGTGTTTTAAGCACGTGTGCTTTAAGTGTTTTAATTATTATTTATTTATTTTATATTAAATTTATTTTTTAGCTGTCAACAACGCCAGTCCGCAAAATCACAAGACAACTTAATATTGACGAGTCAGTTCCACTGGAATCTAAAAGTATCGATTCGGACGTGATCCGAAAGAAAATTAAAGAATTACAAAATGAGGTAAGGAATAATTGGGCCGCGTTATGCAGAAAGCTACCAACCCACATTGTGAGATGACCGTAAATTGTTGAACTTATTTATTACCCCTTTATGCAAAAAAAGTTTTTTTTCGGGGCCCAGGCTGGCTCAGTCAGGCCGTACCAGTGGTTATTAATAACCACTGGTACGGCCTGACTAATAATTATTATTATAGTTTTTATTAAGCATATAAACGAAAAAGCCTTATCTCTTGTAACAGCGACAATTATCGTTTATTATAATAAACAAACTGTGCGCACAGCTAGTTTTATACGGTTACATTCATTCAGCAGGATGAGTCACCACTGCAGGATAAACATTAATAAAATTCATTTGCTGACATCGGCTCGTTAGCTCAGTTGGTTAGAGCGCCACACTGCAATTCTGAACGTGGAGGACGTGAGTTCAAATCTCACACGAGCCCTTCTTTTACTTTTTTTATTAATTATATTAAAAACTTGGGTATATTAAAAAAAAATCCTTAGTCGTCCAATGTTTTTTCACTACTAGCTTTATAACATACCATTATTTATCATGTTTTCAGACTGTGAAATCAATTTTTTTCACCTATAGCAATTATTTTTTCTCTCCTAGTAGGAGTAAATTTTATAAACAATTGATTTCTGCCACTTTGGATGTTTCAGTTCTTTGTGCAATTTTTACTAATTAAACCCAAGATTAAACAACTTTTTATTTATTAAATATAATTAATTATAATTATTACCAATTAATACAATCAATAATTAGCTAAATATCATGAAAAAAATAAAAAAAAACTAAATTTTTAAACGTCAGTTCAAAGTATTTATTTAAGCAAATGTCATTGATCAAGGCTACTTGATTTTGATGAAAATTTCATGAAATATCATTTCTGTTAATAATTTATTTTATTATTAGAATAAAAATAGTTAAACGGTGCTAGTAGTGAAAAAACTAATATATAAACTACGGCAGAGAAGACTATTATAGCATCGCAGTCTTAAATCCCTCGCTGCTACGCAGCTTGGGACTTCATACGCTCGGCTATAAAAAATGTCTTCTCTACCTTGGTATATAATTACTATTATATCATATTTATTTTTTAATTTAACAAAAATAATAATTACTATTAAAAATATTGTAGAGAATTTATGTTTGCTTGCAAATTTCAAACTAGGTTTTTTGTTTGATTATAAATTCTGTATCTTTAAAACATTATGTTCTAGCAAAAAACTGTATATAACATTTTTTATAGGGCTTAAAAAGAGCTTTTATTTAAAATAAATTTTTTTGAAATCGGGTTATAAATATGAGATATCCTAAAAAAACCTTTTACTGCTTTAAACGCCAATATCTCGAAAACAATGCGTTTTAGGAAAACGTTGTTTATAACATTTTTTGACCAATTTAAAATTATCTTTTATATGAGTGCTAAATTAACCAAATACAATAATAATTGCCTTAATTATACACAAAAAACGCTAAAAATAAGAGTTTTAGCCTATTTTTACCCCCTTACGATAAGAAACAATATGCAAAAAACCGCAAGTCAATATCTCATGTAGAAATGGAGTTAGAGAGTTTACACCCAGACAGACAGATAGACAGACAGACGGACGCAAAAAATTTTTTTACTGATTTCGACTCAGAATGGTCTAAAACGTCGAGAAGTGTGAAAAAAACGTGGTCAAAGATTTTGACTTTTCGGCGAAGATTTCAATACATCGGCACTCTTAGTAGCACTAAGTACCGATGTAAAATAACAATATCCTTTACAACTCCAAATTGGAGTTTGAAGTTTTGGCTAGGCACACTTACTGAAAGATGCTAAAAAGTATAAAATATAATATATAAATAACTTTTATTATAATATTACTAGTAGAAGTAGAAAATGTATTATAAGCGGTCAGGTCACTGTATTTTCTAACTAACATTAAAAGCATTCATTTGTCCCAAGCAATAATTTCTGGGGAATTCCTTGTACACTTAAGTCACAATCTGACAGTCATTTACACTCTTTTGTTTAGAAAGTATCTGTCTTAAAGATAGTATCTCGCATTTAGTTTTATTTTATTACGAACATGTAAGGAATATCGGCTTTAAGTTCTTGTCTCAAATCAAAAAGTGAAAAAAATCTATGAACTATATTATGTTTTAGGTAAGCAAACAGCAAATGGTTATTTCTCAGACTAGTCAGGCATTGAACTTATGCAGCTGTACTCCAGAATTTTCTGGATCAACAGAACAAGTTGAAGCTGAAAAAGTGCTTTTAGTTGCAAGTAAGTATTATACTTTTTCCAATTATTAGTTTTTTTTAGCAAAATGGCATAGAATAAATCTGGAGTATTAAAAGGGCCAATCTCCATTTGTCAATAGCAGCGTTTTCAAAATATTACATCAGATTTGACGTGCAAACCTTGCTATTTTGCCTTTTAAAACCAAGGTCCAGAAATAATTATATAAATAAAAACTTTTTGCAAAAAAAATGAACCGACTTCTATTATGTCTCTAAAAAGTAAAAAGTCCGTGCCAATTTCACCATTTCCTAAAGGAATTACAACCAAATTATTTTTTTATTATTTTATTATTGTTTGCTGTGAAATTGGCACCGACTTAAGTATTTTTTAGTTTTTACTTTTTAGAGAGAAGTCGGTTTATTTTTTTTGCGAAAAGTTATTTTTTACTTTTAAGACACACAGAACTTGTAGATTTGTAACGTCATCTTTGCTAAATTATAGTTGTCCTTCCATCTCGGCATGCTGCTGATGTCACAACGCACTGTTACTGCGTTGTGATGTCATTATCTGAAAGATAAACTTCTAAAAAATAAAAGTAATATTTTTATTTCAGCGCCCAAGAGTCCAACCAACCTTATTTTAAACGAAATACTAAAGAAAATCTTTGTTAAACTTTAAGCGTTAAGTAATAATCAAATAAATAAATAAAGCCGTTTGTAAGTGAAATTGCGTTAAAATGATTAGATTTATCTTAATTATCCGGCTTACCCGCCATTATCCAAGCGTCAAATTGAAACGGGACCACCTCATGAATGCCCTCTTTAAGTTGCAAAAAGTTTCATCAAATTACGTTCATACGTTCCAAAGTTATGCGGGAACAAACATAAAGAAAAAAAAAAACAAAATCACGCGTCGAATTGATAACCTCCTCCTTTTTGGAAGTCGGTTAAAAATCAGTTCAAGTCAGTGCTAGCTTTAGTAAATGCCTTATACAACC
Organism: Brachypterus glaber; assembly: GCA_958510825.1. Classification (NCBI taxonomy): domain Eukaryota; kingdom Metazoa; phylum Arthropoda; class Insecta; order Coleoptera; family Kateretidae; genus Brachypterus; species Brachypterus glaber. The sequence continues at coordinate 7,080,218 of OY294044.1, read as the reverse complement.
TGTTCCAGAACTCGCGTACAGAAATTTGATTGTATATTAAAAACCCTCTGGAAAATATGAAAAAAATTTCAAAAAAAATCCATCTTCAATACTAATTAAAAAGGAAGCTATTTAATCTGACCAATCCTGTTGCTGATGTTAAATTACCTACAAGTTAGTTTTTCCCTACTTATTAGTAACTACAGTTGCATTTTAATTGTTGACGCGTGCATTGCTTAGGACTTTCAACTTTAGAATCTTTTTAGGTTATTATATTTTGACAAAACCGATAGAGGCTATCAAATATTCTATTTTTATAGGGTCACGCCATCCGGCGGTGGTTTTTTGACATTAATAAATATTTATGTCACATTAATCACCGTGTCAACCTACAGAATATGTACCTGCAATAATTAAATTTGCTCCCATATCTACAAGTTCAACTTTTAAAGGTAATTTAATATCAGAAACAGTATTGGTCCACGTAAATCGTTCTTATTTTTGAATTGAACGAAGATGGATTTTTGTTGACATTTTTTTTCATATTTTCCAGGGGGTTTTTAATTTACCCTCAAATTTCTGTACGCGGGTTCTGGAACAGGCTGTATGTCTTAGCTGGCCCATCCAATAGTTCGCTAGTTCGCTGGTCCCATCCTATAAAAATGAAGCTGTTTTTACATTTTGGTAGTTTTTGGTAGACCAATATAATTTCGCAGATAAATCATGTTAATTATTTTTTAGCCCAAAGAAGATTAGCATGTCTTCACGAAATTCAAAGACTAGAAGTTGAGGGAAGTTTGCGACCAAAAGGTGAACATTCCCAGAATGTACCAATAGAAAAGGGTACACTAACGATATCAAATATTGTTTTACCCCTTAAACAGAAATACGTCACAGCTTTGGCAGCCGGTAAGAATACCTTTACTTTGTAAGCTTAATTTGTTTTCAGGCTCTTTCTTTAATTGTTATGTACAGGGTGATATAATTTTTTTTGCACGACCAAGACTAAAACTTAATTTTACGCTTTTATTTTTGGGACTAAACTTGCCGTTTTTGCTCCCAAGGGAAAAAAACACGGCAACCTTGAAATATAAAAAAATTATACATACCATGTGCTTTACTGGTACAAAAATTAGGTTTGGTGATGTTTTGCAATAAATTAACGATTCAAACGAAATTATTTGATTTTAACAAAGAAAACCTTTAAAAATAACTTTGTTTAAATTACTTAACATTTATCGTCTTCGTCCATTTTTTCGAACTGACGTTTGTGTCAACCATATTAAAAAACAATTGAAATCGCGATAACTGTGAAACTGACTTTTCGCAATTCACAGGCACCTTGATTAAATTAAGAAAATAAAACACCCGATGTTAGAAGCATGGTTTATGATTTTAATTTTATCTACCCACCTAAATTATGTTTGGTCATACAAAAAATAGTGTATATACCTCAGGACTAAACGTGGCTGACTTAGTCCCTTGCATTTCTGTTTCCCTCGCTCGCTACGCTCGCTCAGGAAACATTCATGCAGCGGGACTAAAACTAGAATACATTATTCGAAATTGTTGTATCACTTTATTGTTAAACAGTTTAGCGCCGCAGGCGAAGTTTTTTAAATTTTTTTAAAAACCTTAGACTTTTTAGTAAAAATTACTTTTATTATAATAAATTGATTAATTCTACCAAAATAAAATAAAAAAATAATAGATATTTTAAAGTTTTTTTTTTTGAATTTTTTTTAACAAAAAAAAAAGGAAAAATAAAAAAAAAAACATTTTTAAGGTTTTTTGAAAACTTTTTCTTTAACTTTTTTTTTCAATAACTTTTTGTTTTTCAAAAATATCTTTTTTTTTAAATGTATTTTTTTTTAATTATTTTTTTTAAGTATTTCGAAAATGCAATATACCACTTACTGCGAATAATATATCGTCGGCTTACAAGTAAAAGGCACTTTTTTGCAAAAATGGGATTTTTAGGGTACTGTAATTAATTTTTGATGATATATGTACAGGTAAACTGAACTAACTTCTAGGTGGACTGCCAAGAGAGTTACCCACTATACAAAACGCACCAGTTTGATTTTGAATAAAATTTTATCTGGCAATAGGCTTTTACTTGTAGATTATTTCAAATGTTTCTGCACTAAGCGACTGAGTGTTTGTTTGGCGAAACGTGCATTTTTGTAACAATTATTACAAAAATTAAAAAACAACAGTGAAAGTTAAATTTGTTAATATCTCAAAACCATGTTTTTGGACTTAGTGCTCTTTACTTGTAAGCCGACGATATAATAGAATGCGTAGCATTACATACATCTTTTTACGGCTTGTTTTATTATTATTTTACAGCAGGTGGAAAAGGCCACCATGTAGTGTGCCTCATCAAATGCGGCGACCAAGTTATCTCGACAATATTAGTGTCCACAGTGGCAAGCTGCAAGAAGAATCCAGAAACGGAGTTATATATTCCAGGAACTGTAACAGTTAAAAATATATACAGTGATTTCACTGTAACCTTTGAAGTTTATTGTTTACAGGCGCAAGAAGAGTTTCTGCCACACGAAGTTAAATATCACATAGGAAAAAAAGTAAGGACATTAATACAATTTTATGATGAATTAAGGTAACGGTCCAATATATCGGACACTTTAGAGAAATTTCGGACTTTGATGGTGTGTTAAAATTACATATGAACCTTAATAACTATATAATGTATATTTATAGTATTCAAATTTATTCATTTATCAAAAAAAGTAATTAAATATATATTAATTTTTGATAGTTTTTTAATATTAAGTAAAATACGAAAAAAGCACGAATGTCCCAAATATCGGACACAGTGTCCTAAATATCGGACTAGTTGTGTCCCAATTATCGGACTATGTATAATGAATAAATTAAAAAAAAAAAGAATTTATTAATATAATGCAAATGTATATATTTTTCATTATTTTTTATAAACTTACTGCAGGTTTTATGACAAAACATTATAAAATTTTATATTATTATTATAGAATACCTATAACATATACTTTTACTTGACTAATATCATATTAGTACTAGTACTATGTGTCTTTAAAATTAATAAGAGAATTGAAATAACGATTCTATGAACAGATATGCTTAATTGCATGATTATTATTAACCATAGCTGAGATCTACAAAAAACATTTGCGACATACTCAAATAATCATCCAGATAATATTGCAAGTCCATGGACTTTGCATTAATTTATGGTGTCCGGTAATTAGGTCTTACAAAATTATAGGGAGACCCAAATATCAGACAGTTACTAAAAATGCCTAATAAATGGCTTATTTGAAAGAAAGTGCTAGTCCGATAAATGGGTAGAAAAAGCTTTATACTCTTTAGAACCATTGTATATAACATTTGGTTTGAAAAAATATTTCCTTTATTTTATATTGGAAGTTAAAAATACATCTACATTGTACTACATATCGTACGGCTGTCCGATATATGGAACTGTCTATATTTTATTGTCCTATTTATCGGACACCTTATTAATATAAAAATGTCTTAAAAATAACATAAAAAATGGTTTAAATTGGTATAAATCTACAATATTATAAGTTAGAAAGAGTTTGATAGACATTTTAACAATAACTAATATTAAAAAAATTATTTTTTAGTTAAACGTTGGCTTACTTACTTTGCTTAAAAAAAGGCTATATAGTTCGTGGCTGCTGACACATGATTGTTTATTAGTTATTAGGGCTTAAAAAATACGATATAAGTGCAAATGATAATTATGCTGTGATTCAAATATGTTCATAATTTCGAATAAAAAATATTTGGTTAATTTTATTACTTAAATATCTTGTTTTTTTTGTAAAAACGTGAAAAAGTGTCCGATAATTGGGTCGTGTCCGATATATGGGACATTTACCTTACACTGTTATAGTATATTCAACTTCAAGGTTCAGTAGAAATAAATACAAGAATCGCGCACGCGGCATGTTGGAGAGTAGGGATGTAGAAAATTAAACAGGTCAGTACGTGAGTACTTGCGAAGAAGCGTTCAATGCATTGCAATGGACCGTTATATAGAAATATTTTGTTTTGAGTCCTACCCTGTCACTAAATCCGTTGTTTACATTTACTTTATTTTGAAGTTGAATATACTATAGTGCTCTGGTATTATATTATTGAAGTTGTCAAAAATTAGTCTGGATCAAATACTTTTATATACCCGTCTGTCCGTCTGTGTATCCCTTACCCTCCAGGGTGTCAAAATTGTGTCTACTTCCTTATTTTTTCTTTAAGGCAAAATTAATCCAAAATACTTTTATAGGCTTTTTATGTATCAGGGCTCCCACTTGTCATAAAATGACCCAGTTTGTCCTAAAATCGTCATAAAATTAAATCACTGTCATAAAAGTCATAAAATTTTATAAAAATAATCATATATTTTACTTTTGAGGGACTTGGGAGATATTTTCTTTTGTCTTCTGATGTTTCTGATTGTTTATAAAAATTCTTGCAAAGTCTCGACATTTGTTTTCATAGGATAAAAAATTATTAAATAAGGAAAACAATCACACAGTGTTGAACTGCCATAGGCTGGTAATGACCAGATAGGACCTTTCAGCTTAGCAAGGCAGGGTAGTACAGTGCACTGTTTTAAAAATTAAAATAGACCATCAAATTGTTAAATATTTTCGCCTGCGATGCTGGGGCTTTTCAATTCTTTTCTTTAAGACGGTAAAGACATTTATTTAACACCCACTTTTTGCTGAAAAAAAAAATCGGTCGATTAAAATAACGGGTGTTTCCACAAGTAAAAATCAATCAAGAACTCTTTTTAAGAAATTATACAAAATAGGATCCTGTTTTAAATAATTTATATCCGACTTAAGTAAATTTACCTCATAGGAGGTAAATTATTGTATTTACGTCTAACGATACTGATTTTAAGGAACATCTCAAATATTGACAAAAACACTTACTACGATAATTTTTAGGGAAGCAGCAAAGCTACTCCAAAGAAAAGTAAACAAGATTCTAGACTTACAAGGCCTATAAAAGAATCGCCAGCTGGCCCACAAGCTGTTAGGTCGCCCTCTTTTGCTTTGATGGGTTATGTTGTATTCTCTGTAAAAGCTGTCAGTAAAAAACTGTGGAGCCTAAACAATGTAAGTATTATTATTATTATTATTATTGTTATACTCTTCACGCCGCGCAAGCGCTAGTAGAGTATTTTGTATGTTATAATAGTACGGTAGTTTAGAATGTTCTAAAATTACCAGAAAACGTTCTAGACAAAAAAAGTCTTAGATACAAATGTGTTTTATGGAAAAACGAGTAACTTTGAAAATATGCCTTCGCCTGTCACGTATTTTTTTGCTATAGTTATCCGCATGAAACAAAGTCTCCGACGAAAGGGGGAGGAATCATTCGCGCTCTCTTCTTTCCGTCAAAAGAGTTATAAGGCGTGCGTGCCTACAACGGGCCCCTCACTTGCACACAAATTCCTAACATTTTTCCCGCATCCACAATATAACACGACTCGATTTTTTTAGGAAAAACCAAATTGTATGAGAGGAAGATTCCTGTTTTTGAAAATAATAAAAAATACTGCTGCCAACAAAATAATACTTTTCCCTATAGGCCTAGGTTCATTAAAATTAAAAACAAAAAAAAAATTCAAAATTTTTTTTCGTTTTTCAAAAAAATTTTTTTTTTCAAAAAAAAGTTTCTTTTTTTATAAAACGAAAAATAAAATTAAAAAAAAATGGTTTTGAAAATAATTGTTTTTACCCCATTTTACCCCTTACCCCAATCCGATTTTTACCAAAAACAATCCCAGCCTAGAAATTTGGATAATCAACCTATGGTCAAAATTTTATGTATTTAGCCCGAAGCGTTCTTGAGTTATCATGGTCACAAATTTCCCGGACACACAGACAGACCGACCGACAGACAGAATTTTTTTACGGAAATCGTATTTTTTTTTTATATAAAACGTCCAGAAACGTAAAAAAAGCAATAAAAATTTTTGGAAATATTTTTACTAACGCAAGACTTTCCTTGGGGAAAGTAAAATTTATAGGGGTTTAATTTTTTAGTAAAATCGAAAAAAGCTAAAGGAAAAGTAGGATTGACAATTTTTTTTTAGGACAAATTACTTTCATTATAGGGATCAGTCCTATAGGACTATTGGTATACCAATTTAGAAAAAAATTCTACTAAAAAATAAAGTTATAAACTTTTAAAAAAACTAAAAAATAAAAGGAACATTCGATAAAATCAAAAAATTATTTAATTAATAGAAATATTCGTAGCAGTTAAAAAAAATTGATTCACAAACAAAAAAGTTAGAGGGGAGCGCCACTTTTTAGTAAAGTATAAAAAATAAAGTACGCGCACTAGATTAAAGCAATTATTTTGGAAAGTATATAAAAGAGGGAAAACGTAATATATCATTTACTGTGAAGAGTATACTATGGAATCCGACGCATTACATATGTTATTTAATATTAAAATAGTTATACAAAAACTAAAATATTGACTTATTTATGGTAAATGATTACTAAATAAATGATAAATGATAATATATTTTAAAACTAGATGAAACGTTGCAAGCACCCTGTCAAAACATCGGCACTATTGTACACTAGAGCCATCTAGTTTGCAAATTTCAAACTAGGTGTTTTGTTTGATTTTAAATTCTGTATCTCTAAAACATATTCTAGCAAAAAACTGTATATAACATTTTTTATAGGGCTTAAAAAGAGCTTTTATTTAAAATATAATTTTTTAAAATCGGGTCAATAATATGTGAGATATGCTAAGGAAATCTTTTACTGCTTTAAACGCCAATATCTCGAAAACAATGCGTTTTAGGAAAACGTTGTTTATAACATTTTTTGACCAATTTAAAATTATCTTTTATATAAGTGCTAAATTAACCAAATACAATAATAATTGCCTTAATTATAAACAAAAAACGCTAAAAATAGGATCGTTTACCTCCCCAAAATATAATCAGCTCTTCGGAATACGATAAGAAACAATATGCAAAAAACCGCAAGTCGATATCTCATGTAAAAATGGAGTTGGAGAGTTTACACCCAGACAGACGCAAAATGTTTTTTTACTGATTTCGACTCGAATGGTCTAAAACGTCGAGAAATGTGAAAAAAAGATTTTGACTTTTCGGCGAAGATTTCAATACGTCGGCACTCTTAGTAGCACTAAGTGCCGATGTAATTTGTCTTTTTAATGCAAAAAAGATGATTTTCGCGAAAAAAATGTTTGTCTTGGACAGGTTTTTACAGCGATAACTCGAGTACACTTTGAGCTAGATTTAAAATTTGTTACAGTTTCCTTATCCAAAGTTCTGAGGGGGTTAAAAATATTTATTTTAAATATTTTTTTTTTCAAAAAAGTTTCGTTTTTTGAATTAAAAAACTTTCTTGCACAAAAAATACTTTGAAAAAAATGTTTGAAAACTTTCTTAATAAAAAGCCGAAATACTTGTATGTATAGGTATCTATTTAATGTTGATTATATGGGTTATACCGGGTGTACCAAATTTTAAAATTTTATCTTAACAAATACAGAAGTTATGGGGGGTGTAAATTGGAATTTATTTATTTATTTGAATAATTATACAGCATCATGGATTAGTGCAATTATTTTGAATAATTTTTTCATTTAGACCCCCTCAATGAGTCCTTTAGAAGGCAGCGTAGAAATGAAAATTCAATGCGAGTTAGCAGCGACAGTGGAGCACAGGGGATTTTTGACCATGTTTGAGGATGTATCTGGTTTTGGAGCCTGGCACAGAAGGTGGTGTCTTTTGAAAGGTCATTCTTTAAGTTTCTGGAAGTATCCCGATGATGAAAGGAAACTGGTAAGTGATATAAATTATTTTTATAAAAAGTACTAAATAATACCTTTTTTCTATTTTGCGACTCTTATAAGCTCATAATCACACGCATTTTGCGTGTTCTTATAGGCCCATAAGAGGTCTCTACTTTTTTTTCTGTTGGGTTGGCAACATACAAAAGCCTATCTCTTGTCGTTTTGCGTGCAAATGTCAATGTCGATTTAAAGTTTAATTTTTTACAAAAGTTTGTGTTTGGGTTATTTTTTACCGTGTTAAAATTGTGGACTGGTTAATTGCAGTGAAAAAAGAAGAGATGACTGTAAAATATATCAAAATATCATTTGTTCTTAGAATTTTAAACTATAATGCCAACCCAAAACAAAAATCCCTAAATCAGTCATCAATTTAAATGTAAGTTTTTAAATTTTAGAGCAAAATAGAACAACTTGTATAAAGCATTCGTTTCATAACACGTTTTTAGAGCACTAGTACTTTAGAAAACTCGCCCCAAGCGGCTCGTTTTCTAAACTTGTACTCGTGCGCTAAAAACGTATGTTATGAAACCAGTACTTTAATATACTATTATTTTTTTTAACCTTTTCCTTAATAATACTGCTTGCATGTAAAAAATGTAACATTCACGGCACTCCTAAAGCGTGAATAGGTTTAATAAGAGTGTAGCTAAACTCTGACCATGGATCCATGTTAGAGGATGGTCCTGACATTAAAGAACTATTGACAGTGAAATCGTTAAAACTTGTAATGTTAAATATTCTTCTGCAGACATCAAGGAAAGACAGTCAGTAACTTGCAAATACTGTTTAATGATTTTTATAGTCTTTTCCATGTTGATTTAAAATATGTTTAAATCAAAGCTCAGTTCTTAGTAGTTTTTAAGAAAAACACATTTAAATATTCTAAAATATTGTATTTTTTTTAATGCGTTTAGGAATAGTAGTTTTCGTAACGAGTAAGCGACTTTAGTCCTTAGTGCACGAGAATGAAGTTTTTTTGACGCCGCGAAGCGAAGTCAAAAAATAATTCGAGTGTACTAAGGACTTGTCGCAAACGAGTTGCGAACAACATTTTTCGTTTGATCTACAGTCTAGACTCTTTAAAAATGTATATTTTAAAGAATTACCTGTGTTTAATTTCGACATTTCAAACTTTTATAAATGTCAAACCACTTTTGTCAAAATCAAAGCTATGTGTAGTCGTTTGGATAAATGAGTGTGCATAGTTGTCATTTCATTCAAATATGCACTATGTACTCGTGCGATAGAAAAATATCCTAATGAGGATATATAGTGAACATGCATTTACCTTTATTTCGTGTACACCAGGTCGTACGAAAAATTATTTGAATACATTAAAGCCTTTGGGCTTAAATTAAAGTAGGATACTTGTTCTCTCGTGCTTTATTATAAAGACTTGATAAACGTTTTATTCATTCCCTAAAAATCATGTTTAAAATACCCCCTTATTCGCGTTTAAACTAAATTACATTTTTCTTTGTTAAACAGTGTTTTTAGATATCTTGTAGATTGTTTATTTTGGTTGAATTTTTATGTAAATAATTAAAAAAAAATGTTATACCAATTTGAACCCAAAAAAAAAACAGTTCTCGATCACTACCTTAATTATTTATAATTATTCCATGTAAAATATATTTTTTTTGAATTGGCCCAAAATCCCTGTCCAAACGATACCCTTTTTTAGGGTGATAATTTTTATCTTAAATACAGGGTGATCTGTAACTGCCATACCAGAATTTAAGGGGTGATTCTACATACAAAAATATGAATAAAAGTTTCTATAAAGGGTGGTCCGGAAATGAGCCCTAAGGGAGCTACGGCCCTTCGAAGATGACCTATTGAATGGGGAACAAATAATAGGATCAATAAAATGCTGCTAGGTGATTCTTCATTTGGTTTGGATTGAGCAAAAAAGTTTTCTTCACCAAAACATATAAACTTAATATTAAAAGAGTAATAACCTTTTTAAAAGTAACGTTTTTGGTGGCACAAAATCTTACTTCCTCTTAATCGCATTTTTTTTTTTGAAAACGGTTGCTCCTACAGTTTTACAATATAGGACATTTTTTATGTATTTTTACTCAAGAAATCTATATCTTTTACAAAAAATCCAAAAAAACTACATATCGTCATCTAAAGGCTCTAACGGTCAACTCCAAAACGTCATATTTTTCAGGAGACGTAAAAAAACGATTTAAAACTTAATTATAGCAATTTAGAACTTTAAAACTAGCTTGTTCACAGGTAAAAATGTTTGAAATGTGTTAATGTATTTAAAACTTTTCATTGTTATCTATTTTATATAAATTATTTGAAAATTAAATTTTAACCACAATATCTAAATTCACTAATGGTCTAACTCCAAGGGAAGATAAAAGAGGATACCTATCGTATTATATCGCGTAATATTATTACAAAAAATTTATATTTTTATATTTAATATATAATATTACTACTAGGTAGGCATAATATATATACATTATTAATGGCAATAATTATAATTATCATCAAACAGTAAATTAACAAATATTTGAAACGGGATCCCCTGTTGTCGAGAAATAGTTTGACATTAGTGACAGTTCTCATTTAATTGTTTTCTCACAATCATATGATGGAGTTAGACACTTAGCGACTTAAAATATTTACATTTTTGCATTTTTTGAGGCTGATATTGGTTTAAATAGAATCTATAATTTATTTGAGGCGTATATATATTTATAGTATTATTAATTTGAGCCATTTCGCCTCAATGACTATTTATATCGTAAAAATCTAAAACAGAAAATAAAATTAAAATGAGGCGAAATGGCTCAAATTAATAATACTATAAACTGATATTGGTTTAATGCAACTTTTTTTTTTTAAGTATGTTGGTAATCAGATAATGAAGCAAATTAGATAAAAATCTCATTTTTGAAAAATTTGGAGTTAGACAACTAGAGCCTTTAGTGGACGATATGTCTACCGCAAGGACCTCCAAATTGTCCGAGTGTGGCGACAGCTGCTCTAATGTGTATTACTTTTTCCGCGAAGCTTGTGCTTAATGAATAACCACACATTCTCAATGGGGTTTGCGTCAGGCAACTGGGATGACCAATCTTGATCGATGTTTTCCTTGGCCCACGCGAGTTTTTTTATCTGGTTTTCACTCAACAAAGGTTTCCTTATTGTAATTCGCCCCTTTATGTCGTGAGCCCGGAGATAAGTACGAATTGTTTCATTCGGTATATACAGCCTGTTCCAGAACTCGCGTACCGAAATTTAAGAGGTGATTCTACATCCAAAAATATGAAAAAAAGTTTCTATAAAGGTTGGTCCGGAAATGAGCCCTAAGGGAGCTACGGCCCTTCGAAGATGACGTATTGAATGGGGAACAAAAAAAAGCACCAATAAAATTTTAATGCTGCAGGCTGATTCTTCATTTAAAACTGAGCAAAAAAGTATTATACACCAAAACACCTAAATTTAATATTAAAGGAGTAATAGCCTTTTAAAAAGTAACGTTTTTGGTGGCACAAAATGTTACTTCCTCTTAATTGCATTTTTTTTTGATAACGGTTGCTCCTACAGTGTTACACTATATGATATTTTATATGTATTTTTACTCTAGAAATCTATATTTTTTACAACAACTCCAAAAAACATACACATAGAAAAGTTTGGGGCAAAAATGTTTTAAGCCTCATATATTTTGTCCGTCTGGGCACGCCTCTGGATAAATTAAAAAAATAAATTAACATAAACTTATTGCTCTTATTAATACTAGTATACATTCAAAAGGTCCTCGTTTTAGCTTAAAGGGTACCAGAGTTATTAATTAAAAACCTTATTTTTATTACAGTTTTAAAGGGCCGTAGCTCCCTTAGGGCTCATTTCCGGACCAACCTTTATAGAAACTTTTTTTGATTTTTTTGGATGTAGAATCACCTCTTAAATTTTGGTATGCCAGTTATGGATCACCCTGTATACTTGAAGCAGATTCTGTTATAGTTCTACAAACAATGCAATCTTCGTCCCAACTGTTTAACAATTCTGCTAAACATCTCAAATATAATTAATAAAATTGTCAAGATATCTTATATTTTAAGCATAAAATAGGGAGTTTAATTAGCTTAATCTGGTTTGAGACAATCTTCTTTAGAAAGAAGTAATAAAGTTCACTGATCAGCTGTCAGAATAGTATATTCTATAACTAGTATGGAATAGACAATATTCCGCGCGAGCGGAAAGTTTGTGTACGAGCCGGCAGGCGAGTATGACGGTCCCGCGAGCGCGGAATGACTATTCCATACGTGTTGTAGACTATACTTTTTCTTCGACTGCAAATATGAAACACTGTATCGCTTTAAACTGCGGACAAGGTTAAAAACAATGTTTTTTGTGGCTCGACATTGTAAATGCAACAAAACCCATATTTTTAAATAAAGTAATTAATGTTATTTAATAATTTTATCAAATCAGTACTTAAAAAAGATTTTTATTTAATTTTAGCGCATATTTACAAATTATAATGCAAGAATTGAAGTTTGTGTCAGATTGTTGTGACATATATCAGGTTTAAATATTTAACAATAGATGGAGCAGTTTTAGTTTTTTGAACTAAATTGATAAAAAAAACTGGTCAAACACGGTACCCTTGAATGATCAATAGGTTGAACTAACGTGGCAAAAAAATCTGACCATGGAACATGGTAGTAGAAGGTTCACTTGTTATAGAATCACCGACAGCCAAATCCCAAAAACTTGTTTTTGGAAAATAATGTTAAATAACCATCTGCAGAGTTCATGGTCAATACAAACTTAAAGTGTACATTATGTTGCATGATTTTGGTAGTAATTCTCGTGCTGATTCCGAATATGTTTTAAGTTACTCTCTATCTTTTTTGGTCTTTGAGAGAAAAGCGTATAAAAATCACAAAAATTATTTTTTCGCATGTTTTAATGTAGCCTAGACATTTTGCTATAAGACAATAAAATAACTTTCTTAGCCTAAATTATTGTCCGATTCTCGTTCTGTATTATTATAAAGGAACATCTCGTGTAACATTTTTGTGAAAATTTTTAAAATTTTTGTTTAAATTAAAAAATTAATTATTTTGTTACATAGTGTTCATAATATATCTTTCACTTTGAAAAGTAATTGTCAGATGTGTACATAGACGTTCCTAAAGTTATTTTCTATATTTTGCCCAGACAAAAACATTTATTATTATAGACTTCACAGTGTGAAGTATTGAACGATGGTTTTTAAATTAAATTAAAAACTCATCAACAATTTACCTCAGATCAAAAGTTTTTTACAATATACACGTTTTTTTTTATCAAATTCTGAACTACCTTCTTTCATTTTCTGTATAAAAATAAGTAAAAATTAAAGGAATTAGATTTATATGCTTATGAATTTAAAAACGGCTGCTTGTTTTTTTTCTAATACATGATAATTAAAGCTTAAGCATATAGTATATTATGTCTAAACAAAATAAAATAAATAAATAAATAATTTTTTTAGTTATCCTAAAATGGACTTCTTTACATTTTGAAATTTTCACTCCGCAGGCAGCACAAACTTTTTTTCTATTATTTTCGTGGTCGCTCATTATCTAAGATAAATTTAAAAGTTATCAGTATAGAAGCAATTATGTATTTTATATAACCGTAATATAAATTCTTTTTGGCAAAATATCACTCTTAAATCAAATATATAATTATTAAGGCTACATTAAAACATGCAAAAAAATATTTTATGTGATTTTTATAAGGTTTTTTCTAAAAAATGGAAAAAGATAGAGAGTAACTTAAAACATATTCGGAATCAGCACGAGAAATACTACCAAAATCAAGCAACATAATGTACATTTTAAGTTTGTATTGACCATGAACTCTGCAGACGGTTATTTAACATTATTTTCCAAAAACAAGTTTTTGGGATTTGGCTGTCGATGGTTCTATAACAAGTGAACTTTCTACTACCATGTTCCATGGTCAGATTTTTTTGCCACGTTAGTTCAACCCATTGATCATTCAAGAGTACCGTGCAAATATTAAGAAAAGCTCCTAACTTTATGTAATTTTAACTTAAAACTTTAAATTGCATTAAATTATTCAATATTTCATGGTAAAATAAATATATTTTTGCTAATTTTGCTACAGTTTTCTTAACTTTTATAAACAAGAGATGGCACTACATGTGCTCATTCTAACACTTGATACGGAATATTCATTCCGTATCTAGAGCTAGAATGGATTCATTCTGTGTTTGAAAAGTGTGTGTATTTGCTTACATTCTAAAGCAGTCGTAGAAAAAGTAATTTACACTTTAGGTGTAGTAGACTTAGAAGTCTTGGATTCTATAATTAATGCTAATGTCTGGTTTCTTCCCGTCTTTGTAAATTGTGTATTGGTTTTTGGGTATATCGGGTAGAGCAAAAAACTTCAATTTAATATGATTGTGGACGTTTCGAATTCCGTCAAAGGAAGAAGACTGATGAAAGAACAGAAAATATTAGAATTAGTTATTTTAATTGTAATTTGTATGGATGTCGTATCTATTGAAGATTTTTATCAAAATGTACATATCTGTCTACTCTGACTATGAAAATTTTGCTAGTATATATTAAGGAATGTTGATAATGAATTAAACGGAATTCGAAACGTCCACAATCATATTAAATTGAAGTTTTTTGCTCTACCCGATATAACCAAAAACCAATACACAAATTAATGCTAATATTTATTTGTGGAGCATGGTAGGTATATTGCACAACTAACATTTTAGTATTAATTAATACATTTATTAATTTTTGTCATTTAATAATTTTAATTTTAGCCTCCAATTGATACAATCGATCTAAAAAAGTGTATCACTACACAAGTGGGTCCTGTAAGTCGAGATATTTGCGCCAGATTACACACTTTCCTGTTGGAAAGGGAAAGGATTGCGTATCCTCAAGATAAGGATACTTTGGTTATGGTTTGCAAAGGCGATAAAACGATAATTAGGTAAGTCAAAAAAAGTAAAAAACGCGTCGTTCAAGACCTGTGGTTTTTCTTCAAGCGTAAAGAAATCATAGGCGCCGACTCCGGGGGCCCGGGGACCATGCCCCCCCCCCCTGGACTCATGATTGGGGGTGCCAAGCCCCCCTTGGAATATTGTCTATACTTTTAAATATTAAACTAGCTTCACAATTAAACTGAACACACTAGTTAGAAGTGATTTATTTTTTTACAGTAAAAAAATGAGTTCATTGTTGTACGCTGTAAAAAAAGTTAGTTGGCAAAACCACTACTGGCGGCAGCACTCTTTGACTTTGATGACAGCCATACTTCAAACTTGTTTGTTTATTATGTAAACAGGTGGTTGACTCGAGATTCTGTGCAAAAACCTTGTGTGAAATTGATTAAAAATAATTGAAGAAGAATATATGGTTTATACACCTACAAATCTCTCCGAAATTGCAAATGCTACATTAGACAAGTTACCGTCGAAGTCGCGAAAAGTGTACGATTTAGCCTACAGAAAAAATTTAAAATGAGCTAAGGAAGGTTTAAGTTTATTTCGAAAGGGAATTATTGGCCTATTTAAACAAAAAAAAAACATACTTTATTAATGAATAAATTAAATTCAAAAATTAATATTTAAAAAATATATATAGGATGTTTGAAGAAAAAATAGTATGTTTCACTCAGAGGAAAAGTGCTTTTTTACTCGTCTTTCCGGACTCCGCTTCGCGTCGTCCGTAAATTCTACAGACTAGTTAAAAAAAGCTTTACTTTTCCTCTTAGTAAAACATACTATGTAGTTTTCTTTTCATTTTTAAATTAAAATATTAATTAAAATAAAAATGTAAAACTCATGTAATTTTTGTTACTTTTTGCCCGGACTGAAATTCCAGTATGGTTCGGCCTAAAAAAATGCCTTTATTATAACTAGTTAACTAGGGACCCCAAATCAAGTGACATTAAACTTCACATGTGTGACGTTTAATGTCATTATATAAAGGGTCCCTAGTTATAACCAAGACAACTTCCTTATGTTCCTTATAACCGAGTTTTGCTGTAATGTCCTACACGGAAAGAAATTAGTGGGCTCTGCGCTATACATTATAAGATATTTGGTAACAGTGACAAATTATAGTGATTTAAGCTATAGATTATAAGGGACACAATAACTAATAATGTTAAAAATAAATTGGAAACGATTATATATATTACAGACACGATTATATTTATTACAGGCACTATTATAAATTTACAGAAATTTTATTATATTATAAAAATTATTAGCACGGACAATAATTAAATCTATTTAAGCTATAAATGCCATACTATTTGTTATATTTTATTATTCACTAAACAATTAAAGTATTTCATATAAATTTTTACACTGACTGCCATAATTGTAAGAGAAAGCCTTGTATTTATATAATAAGCGATTATAATTTGCTTGGTATGTGTGTTATAGCGCTCCTAGCTATAATTTTTTTTTCCGTGTTTGGCAAGGAACACAACCAGTGTAGAAATTACTGCGTAATTATAAAATTTATAATTTAGTTCATATTACTTATTTATCAATGTTTTAAAACACAATTTTGGTTAATTTTTACACTAACTTCCGTTTAAATATCAATGCGGTTTGAGTTATATACCGGGTGTCCCAGCTAACACAAATCAACCGGTTTTTGGCTTTATTATTAAAGCTATTAAAATAAAATTAATTCCAGTCAGTATACACCCAACAAGCTATACTTTTGCATAAAAAAATTATACTTTTGTTTTTGAGATATAGCTCTTTTGTCATAATTACTTTCCCCGAGGAAAGTCTTGTGTTAGTAAAAAATATCGAAAAAAAACTATTCCTTTTTTACATTTCTTGACGTTTTATATCCGAAAAATATGATCCCGTAAAAAAAATCTGTCTGTGGGTCGGTCTGTGTGTCCGAGAAATTTGTGACCACGATAACTCGAGAACGCTTCGGGCTAAATACTTCAAATTTGGACCACAGGTTGATTATCTAAAGTTCTAGCCTGGGATTGTTTTTCGTAAAAATCGGGTTGGGGTAAAATGGGGTAAAAACAATTTTTTTCAAAAACATATTTTTTCAATTTATTTTTTGTTTTACGAAAAAAGAAACTTAAAAAAAAATTCTAAGGCTTTGGGCTGTCCGACGTAGATAATACACTCCGCTGGCGTGTCGCGGAAAAACTGAAATTCTCGTGCAATAAAACCTTAAGTCGAAAACTAATTTTATTTTATACTATTTTAACATAATTATCAAGGCGTCTATATCATATTTAAATATCAGTGCGAGTTTAAGTTGTACAGGCTGCTACCTAGGTCAGCAATATTGGGTCCATATATTAAAACTAGACGAAACGTTGCAAGCACCCTACTACTACTATTTTACACTAGAGCCATCTAGTTTGCAAATTTCAAACTAGTTGTTTTGTTTGATTTTAAATTCTGTATCTTTAAAACATTTTATTCTAGCAAAAAAAAAACTGTATATAACATTTTTTATAGGGCTTAAAAAGAGCTTTTATTTGTAATAAAATTTTTTGAAATCGGGTTATAAATACAGCCGCGTACCGAAATTTAAGAGGTGATTCTACATCCAAAAATATGAAAAAAAGTTTCTATAAAGGTTGGTCCGGAAATGAGCCCTAAGGGAGCTACGGCCCTTCGAAGATGACGTATTGAATGGGGAACAAAAAAAAGCACCAATAAAATTTTAATGCTGCAGGGTGATTCTTCATTTAAAACTGAGCAAAAAAGTATTATACACCAAAATACCTAAATTTAATATTAAAGGAGTAATACCCTTTTAAAAAGTAACGTTTTTGGTGGCACAAAATGTTACTTCCTCTTAATTGCATTTTTTTTTGATAACGGTTGCTCCTACAGTGTTACACTATATGATATTTTATATGTATTTTTACTCTAGAAATCTATATTTTTTACAACAAATCCAAAAAACATACACATAGAAAAGTTTGGAGCAAAAATGTTTTAAGCCTCATATATTTTGTCCGTCTGGGCACGCCTCTGGATAAATTAAAAAAATAAATTAACATAAACTTATTGCCCTTATTAATACTAGTATACATGCAAAAGCTCGCCGCCCTAGCTTAAACGGTACCCGAGTTATTAATTAAAAACCTTATTTTTATTACAATTTTAAAGGGCCCTAGATCCCTTAGGGCTCATTTCCGGACCAACCTTTATAGGAACTTTTTTTATATTTTTGGATCTAGAATCACCTCTTAAATTTTGGCATGCCATATATGGATCACCCTGTATGTGAGATATCTCGAAAACGATGCGTTTTAGGAAAACGTTGTTTATAACATTTTTTGATCAATTTAAAATTATCTTTTATATAAGTGCTAAATTAACCAAATACAATAATAATTGCCTTAATTATAAACAAAAAACGCTAAAAATAGGAGTTTTACCCTATTTTTACCCCCTTACCCCCAATCGTTTACCCCCAAAATCTAATCAGCTCTTCGGAATACGATAAGAAACAATATGCAAAAAAACGCAAGTCGATATCTCATGTAGAAATGGAGTTAGAGAGTTTACACCCAGACAGACAGACAGACAGACGGACGCAATTTTTTTTTACTGATTTCGACTCAGAATGGTCTAAAACGTCGAGAAATGTGAAAAAAACGTGGTCAAAGATTTTGACTTTTCGGCGAAGATTTCAATACATCGACACACTTAGTAGCACTAAGTGCCGATGTAAAAAATACTTCTTATGAAATTCTAATTTTAAAAGCCGCCGGTAATTTTTGAATGCCTAAATTCGACCTGTGCTAATAATGCTTTTTTTTTCGAAATGTTAAAACTATTTTTTTTTTGTTTTAGGCATTTGCTCTCGGCAGATACAAAAGAAGAAAGAATGGAATGGTGTAATAAATTCAATTCTGCTCTAACAGCTTTTAGAATGTGGGGAAGTAATTAGTAATAATATTAATTTATTATTAAAGTCTGTACCTATTTAATGAAAAAAAAATTATATTCATTAGGTGGTCCCAAAAAAATACTTTTGTTTTTCTTTTTTGATGCCTATCTAGGTATATCTCCGGCATGAGAAAACTCACCTTCCAAAATTTTAGCCTAATGCGTTCCAAGTTACCAAAAATAAATCTATTTAGCAAATTTCAGCTCAATATGATAACGTTAACACGCGCAAAAATACTTATATTTGTTTATTTTTGTTAATTATTACATTAAATCTTCTTATAATTTTATCCGTTACACATTTTTCCATATATTTAAGAAAACAAGATTAAATAATTTTGTAAAATTTCAGCCAAGTCTGCAGATCTGCTCTGAATGATTTTATTTTGTGTTTTTTTGCGTATCTTTTGAATAATTTAATGTGCGTATATGTTTCTAAAACAGAAATAAGCATATATTCGTAATTTTAGCTTAATTTAATAATATTAATACGGTAATAACTTTAAGTTAATAAGTATTTTTATGCATATTACTGAAACTTTAGATAAAATTATTTATAAGATCTTAAGATTTAAAGATATAATTAGCAAAAAAAACAAAAACAAAAATAATTCTGGGTTTTCACGTTATAACTGAACAGATAGACATATTTTGGCAAAATTAGTAATACAAAATCAATAAAGTAGTTCAATAATATTAAACATATAGTTAAATTAAGCAAATAAATTTAAAAAAATCGTTTTGCGACACAGGTTAACGATTTCGGATTTGGCTGAAATTTTGTAGTTACGTCCGATGTGCACCTAGATGGGTATCAAATTTGGAATAGCCTAATATTCATATTAACCATATAGCTTATCTGTACCTATTTAATTGTATTTAAATTAATTATGAAAAAATCATATTTACTGATATTTTAATCATAATGCGATATTATAATGTATGTTCTAACATAATGTGTTATATTAAAATTTATACTTTTAAAGTTGTGGTTTTAGTACGTTTATTACTACACTGCCGCGCATTAAACTCCGGACACCTAAAAAATTGACATTTTTTAAATTCAATATTTCGAAAACTAATTAATGGATTTGACTGATTCTTTTTTTTGTTTTGAAGCTTAAACATTCTCTGCCCGAATCCAGTCTAAAAAAAAATAAAAACTCCTATACTACCAAAAATAATCCTATAGTATACAGCCTGTTCCAGAACTCGCCTACCGAAATTTGAGGGTATATTAAAAACCCTCTGGAAAATATGAAAAAAATTAAAAAAAAAATCCATCTTCGTTCAATTCAAAAATAAGAACGCTTTAAGTGGACCAATACTGTTGCTGATTATAAATTACCATTAAAGGTTGAATTTGTAGCTATGGAAGCAAATTTAATTATTGCAGGTACATATTATGTAGGTTGACATGGTGATTAATGTGACATAAGTATTTATTAATGTCATAAAAAAATATCAAAACTTTCATGATGTTTACTTCAGAAGAGTATTGCGAAATGCTAATTTTATATGGCGAGTGTGGCCGGAGTGCTTCAGCTACATCTGTAGAATATCCTATTCGTTTTCCCAATAGAGAACATCCTAGCAGAAATGTTATTTTAAGATTGGTGCAACGGGCAAGAAATTCTGGAAATTTAACTCCAAACAAAAAAGAGTTTGGAGGCGCTCCGCGAACTGCAAGAACTGTTGATAATGAAGAAGCTGTCATTCAGGCTTTTGAAGAAGAACCTGAAACATAGAATAGTATCATGGCTAGAAATCTTGATATGTCTAAGACCTCTGTTCAACGAATTCTAAAAGATGAAAAGATGCATCCCTTTCATTACACTCGAGTACAATGCTTGACACCGGAGGACTATCCTTTACGAGTCGAATTTTGCACATGGCACACTTGTTTCCATGGCGACCGATCAACATGATAGTGTCATGTTGTCAAGTTTAATTGTAAAGTTATTATAAAAGAAAATGATGAACCTCAAAGATGAAGATGAAATATTACCTGAAGGAATAATAGAAATGGCAAATGCAAATGAAAACTGCAAAAAATGGATCATTAATGTTCATCCAAAATAGAATTGGTAATAACTAATGTTAGATTCTTTTCAATAATTGTGGATATTGTTAAAACTGTTTAATAATCTTGTTTTATTTATTCACAAAATAATAAAAATGTTTTAATTTCTTAATTGTTAATTGTTTTTCTATTGGAAAAAATATAAAAATAAAATTTATTCAATTACGTATATAAAAGCATATTTTATTTTTAACTCGCTCGTAGAAAAAATATTGTTCCTAACGCATGTGTAAAGAGGCTTTTCCACACTCGACTGCTTGCCTGAACTCCGCTACGCGTCGTTCAGGCAAATGCAATCTAGTGCGGAAAAGAGCCTCTTTCCACACTTGTTAGGAAAATAGTTATAACTGGATAATAAATGAGATGCCAAAAAACATTTTACTGCTTTTAAACACAATATCTCGAAAACAGTGTACTTTAGTAAAAAAAATGTTTATAAAAGTTAAAAAAAAAATCTTTCATTTAAGTGACAAAGTTGAAAAAATCCAGTAAGTAATAATTAAATTAATTATAACCAAAAAACGCTAAAAATAGGAGTTCTACCTCATTCTTACCCCCTTACCCCTAATCGTTTACCCCCTCAAAAATCTAATCAGCTCTTCAAAACATATCATTTCTTAAAGAAACATGCAAAAAACCGCTTGTCGATATTATTACTAGCAATGTACCTAGTAATCGAGTTTATAGACAGAGACAGATGGACGAAATTTTTTTTTACTGATTTTGACTCAGGAAAGTGTAAAACGTCGAGAATAGTGGAAAAAACATGGTCAAAAAGTTTGACTTGTCGGCACGCTAATCTTGAATACAAATTAAGTTTTAGTGACTTGCCAACGCAAACCAACAGTTATTCCTGTTAGTAGGAAGTCTACACATTATAAAATCATTCAGTTAAATACGAGGTGCTCGGTTTCGGAAGATAATGGACTTTTTTCATCAGAAATGACCACAGTACACACGGTGTTCTAGAAAAACATTTTCTTTTTGAAATTTGTTATATAAGCTTTAATTAAAAAAAATAAGACCAAAATTTTAAAAATCGTTAGAGCCGTTTTTGAAAAAATGTGTTTTTTTTTGAAAATATCTTTGATATTTCACCCTAACATACTCGGTTTGACCTCGATGTCTCGGATTTTGACCAAACTTGGCATAGTGGTACCACTATTATAGTGGTACTATAATAGTACCTAAGCTCTCCCACCAATTTTTTTTTTTTTTCAAAATGGTCAATCTGTTCACTATAGCGGGTGTCCCAACAGGTTATTTGAAAAGGTTTTTTTTGTTTGCAAAAAATAGCGTTAAATTGGAGCCAAAGAAAATTTTATTGACTTATTCAAAACCACCCCTTGCTTACCCACCCCCTTGAAACCACCCCAACTTTTTCAAATAGCACCCCGCAATTCTTATTAAAGAATATGAAAGTGGATATTTTAAGGGGCTCTAAATAACAATTATGATTTATTAATTAAAGGGTGGCATTTAAAACAAAGTTTCGGGTAGTTCCAGGAGAGTGGGTTAATGTGAGTTGGTTTTGGATACATTAATCAATTTTCTTTTGGGTAAAATTTTACGTAGGTTTTTAGAAAATTTTCAGATGAAAAATATAGCTTGTGTTGTACTTTGGAGCCCCTTAAAAAAATAAGAAATCACTTCTAATACATGGTTAAATTTAAAATGAAATGTGCTTTCATATCACCGGCACACAAAAAAAAATTGTCTACACCGGGCGCCACCTATCTACGGGCATGTTTTTCGACCCGCTAAATACGAATTTCAAGTCAGTTTAGGCCGTCCACCCTTCAATTTCGAGTAAATTGCAAAAAAACCCAAAAAATAGCGAAAATTCGATGTTTTGGCAAGAAAAAAAAATTTTTACTCGAAATTGAAGGCTGGACGGCCTAAACTGACTTGAAATTCGTATTCAGCGGGTCGAAAAACATGCCCGTAGATAGGTGGCGCCCGGTGTACAGACAATTTTCTTTTTTGTGTGCCGGTGTATTCTTTAGTAAAAATAGGAGAGTACTATTTAAAAAACAAGTTGGGGGTGGTACCAAGAGGGTGGATAAATAAGGGGTAGTTTTGTATATATCAGTAAATTCTACTTTGACTCCTATTTAATCTTATTTTTTAAAACTTTTTTATCTTTTTAAATAACGGAGATATAGCCCATCTAAAACCTGGTGGGACATTATCATTTCTAAATAATTCTTATTTGAAGCCCCTTAAAATAATAAGATACCACTTATAATACATGGTTGAATTCAAAATGAAATGTAATTACATTTTATTTGAAAATGATAGGTTGGGGGTGGTTTCAAGAGGGTGGTTAAGTAAGGGGCGGTTTTAAATAAGGCAATAAAATCTTCTTTGGCTCCCATTTAACGCTATTTTTTGCATTTTTTTTTACCTTTTTAAATAACGGAGATATATATCCACCAGGTTCTTGACAAGCTATATAGCTTGTCAAGAACCTGGTGGGACACCCGATATAGTGAACGGATGAACCGTTTTGAAAAAAAACTGTGCCAAGTTTGGTCAAAATCCGAGATATCGAGGTCAAACCTAGTGTTCTGTGGGTCAAACCAAGTATGTGAAATATCAAAGATTTTTTTTAAAGAACACATTTTTTTCAAAAACGGCTCTAACGATTTTTGAAACTTTGGTATTATTTTTTTAATTAGAGCTCATATAACAAATTCCAAAAAGAAACAAAAATGGAAGTTGTCATCTCATTTAAAAGTTCCTCTAGAACACCGTGTCGACTTAACAGTTCTTCACTTTATACTGTTTTAGCTTATTCTATATAAATTTTGATCAGAGAATTTAAATCCATTCACAGAAACGGTCGTTTAATTTACATTTCGAAAAAAAGTATCACTGAGATTTTTTGCATCTTATTTTCTCAAAAAATATGCACTCCCTGGCATGATTTTGACCACAGGCAAAATAAGCTCTAAGCGCACCCACAGGGGGAGCTCAAGTCCAGTTGGTAAAATTGAGTGTCAGATTTTGTAAAATGTATGTTGGAAAAATTGAGGGGTTAAGGAAAACTGTTCAGTAAATTGTTCAGAACCCCCTGAATTTTTTTCCAGTTACGGGCCTGTCCTCAACCACCAAGATATTTTAACAGACGGAAATTTAAACCACGCCACTGTAGATTGATCCTAAAAATTCAACGAATCAGATTCCTTAAATTTCGATAACATCAATCAAGCACGCATGCGTTAAATTTAAGATTTGAGAGAAGAGTTTTGTTCCGTTGTTTTTTATTCATCAGCCGGTGTTTGACATTTATATTTGCCGGCCTGTCACAGTCGAATTATTTTGGGTGTACTCTTCAATTAAATATTAATAAAATAAGTGAGTTTTAGTGAAATTAACCGTACAAGTTTATAAGAAGCAGAAATGCCTGGAGAAACTGATTTTGAATCTCAACCGGAACAAACTGATGTACCGAACGGACCCAAAAAGGTGAGAATATTTTTTTATATTAATTTTACGTCATAAAAAATCATTTTGGTTTGTATATTTTATTAAATTTTATTGATAATGGACTTTTTATTTTTTTATACAGGGTGTCTCGGAAAGAGCAAGAAATAATTCGGATTACGTAAAAAAAAACATTTTATTATTCAAGTTTTTCTCACCCCTTTGTAGGGTTGTATTAGAACTTTATTCGTTTCTGTGATTGGTTAAACAGGGTGTTAATTGAGTATGTGGCCAAACTTCAGAGTGTGATTCCTTACTCAATTGTAAGACAGAATGTATATATAAACATACCCAGACAGCACAAAGATGTCTTAAAGAGATCTTAAAGATGTCGTAACTCGTCATTCAAGACGTCTTAAGAGCGTCGGATTTCGCCGTATGTGCATCTTAAAGACGTCCAAACGATGTCGTATGTTACAAAAGGTGACGTCTTTAAGGCATCTTTTTTAAGACTCCTTACTGACGCCTTGCACAGGCGACTTTACAACATAATACTCCCTCCTATTTATGTTGCTAGGTACGGTCGTATTTTTTTTTTGATTTTTTTTTCAGTTTTTTAAAAAAGTCCAAACTTTTTTTTTCGTAACTTTTTCAGGAAAAAATACTTCTATTATAAGGATCAATTCTACAAATTTTAAAAGTAATCCCCGTAAAAACAAAAAAAGTTATGGGGGTTAAACTTTTTAATAAAATTAAAAAAAAAACTATAATTTTCAATTTTTTTTTTGTTTTTCGCAAAAAAAAATTAAAAAAATTGAAATAATTTGAAAAATCTTTTTAAGTTTTTTTTTTTGATCTTTGCCGATGAGTTAAGATAAGTTTACTTTAATCAGATATCTTTTAAACATCCCTAAAAGGAAGTCCATAAATATTTTTTATGTCTTTAGGCGTCCAGACATAATTAAGATCTAAAAAAGACGTCTTTAAGATACCATGTGCTGTCTGGGTAGATCCAGTAGCGTGCACAGGGGTAACCCCCAGGTATAATTTAAAAAATATAGTACGCCACTATTTTTTTAAATCTAATTTTTTGGTAACTAAGCCTACACAAAAGTCATGTCTCATGAGTTTTTTTTGCTCAGATTAGCCGTTTTCGATAAAAACGAAAAAATATAAAGTTATGCATACCATTATTAATTAAATACTATTTTTTTATTTTTATCGAAAACAGCTAATCTGAGCGAAAAAACTCAAGTTATGACGTTTGCTTAATCATAAAATCCTATCAGATTAGAAAAAAAAAACAATGGTGTACTATATTTTTTAAAATTAAACCTCGGGCGTTACGTACCGAGGGTACCCCTGTACACGCCACTGGTAAAATAAGAAAAACTTTTTTTTTGCTTAAAAGACTACTCTCTATGCATTTAAAATTTCCACCAAAATGCACCTTAATACTAATTTTTCACTTCTAGTTAAGTTAAAAGTTATTTAGAAAAAAAAACTTTAAAAAAAATATTTCAACACCCTGTATAATAAAATTTCAAAAAAAATACGCCACGTGTGGTCACGTCTGTTTTCATGGTAATTAGAAAAAATGCCCTACCTAGGGCAAAAGCCCAATCTTGGGCTCTAGGGTAACTATTTTTGAGCATTATTTTGTGGGGATTTAAAAAAAACAATTTAAAATTAAGAAAAACCTGCTCAACAGTTGCAACCACCTTGTTAAAACATCGGCACTAGGCACTACTTTGAAAAGGAAAGTTGTGTGATAATGTGAATAGGCAACCATTAATACACCTGCATAATTTATTAAAGTTTGAAAGTCTGTATCTCCAAAACGTTATATTCTAGCAAATAAACTGTATATAGCATTTTTTATAGGGCTTAAAAACAGCTTTCATTTAAAATATAATTTTTGAAAACGGGTTAGAAATAAACGTTTTACTGCTTTAAACGCCATTATCTCGTAAACAGTGCATTTTAGGAAAAAATAGTCAAAATGTAACATTTTTTGACTAATTTAAAATTATCTTTCATATAAGTGCTAAATTAATAAAATACAATAATAATTGCATTAATTTTAACCAAAAAACGCTAAAAATAGAAGTTTTACCCCATTCTTACCCCCAATCCTTTACCCCCAAGATCTAATCAGTTCATCGAAATACGATAAGCAATATGCAAAAAAAACGCTTGTCGATATTTTATTTAGAAATGGAGTTATCAGGTTTACAGACAGACAGACAGACGGACGGACGATTTTTTTTTACTGATTTCGACTCAGAAAGATCTAAAACGTCGAGAAATGTGACATGGTCAAAGATTTTGACTTTTTGACGAAGATTTCAATACATCCGCACTCTTAGTAGCACTAAGTGCCGATGTAATATCTAGAACTTAAGTTTTCAGGGTTCCCGGTCTAAATATATTTTTTAAAATCGGGCTGGCTTGAGACCCCAGTTAACAAACAAAATGATTATTTCAGTTCGCCCTGCTATGTATAACCTTTTTCTGGAAATTAAAACCATTATATTATGCCCATGGAGAGATCTATCATAGAATACCCAGGTAGCAAAATAACATGACATTCACGTGAAAGTCACGTTAATATGTGACATGTGATGTTAAGATTGTAGTCTCATTTAACAAGAATGTAGCATGGTGGGGATGTCCTAAGTCCGCCCCTAATAACATCACACATTGACATCCCGAAAATAACGTGTTTGTGACATCATAAATCCACATTCCTGTTATATCTAATATCTTATGGATGCCGTTACTGGTACTTTAATATTTAAATAATATTCTAGGATATTAGCTTTTTCTAAATTAAAACCATTAAAAACGCTATAACCCTATAAAAAAATCGGATTTAAAATCAATCAGTAATTGAAACAATCACAGATTGAAACAGATAGATTCTAAATACAAAATTGCAGATTAAGCGGAGAATATATTCCTTTAATCCGTGTCCGTGGTCTTGAGAAGCCCGACAGAGCCCCCTATCCATTGGAAATCGTATAATGTGTATACAATTTCCTTATAATAATTTACTCTATCAACATCATCTTATATCGATTTTTTTGCTTCGAACGTCGGTGAGAAGCAAAATAACATGACATTCACGTGAAAGCCACGTTAATATGTGACATGCGATATATTCACAGCGTTGCTAAATATTTGTTATTAAATAAAATGGTTGTCACGTCACACGTGTTACGTTGCAAATGTGATGTTAATTACATGTTATTTTTCAATATTATGTGATGTTATGATTTAGTTTAAAAATACACCCAAAAGTGATGTTAATTTCTTGTAATATAACATCCCTTGCTACCTGGGTAGTAGAACAGAAACTTAAGTTTCTGTTCTATTATTCTTTGGAGTAATTACTCCAAAGAAAGTTTCTATTCTTTCCAGGACAACTTTAACATTAACTATTTAATTTAAAAAAGAGCATACAAAGGAAAATGTAATCAAAATATGTTTTGATAAAATTTTCCTTGAAAGTGACTTATCAGATAATTTCAGGGTGTGGCCATTTTTTGTATGTGACTCACGTTAGAAATATATAGAAAAGTTTTAACTTAAAACCACGAATAATAATGGATTTTGGTTGGTACACTGTAAAAAATGGGTGTAAAATTACAGAGAAAGACCTAAAACAGAAAAAGTAGGTACTCTATGGAGACATTAAATAATTTTTTTGAGGCACATATCAGAGAAATAACTATAGTTATATAGTTATATAGATTTTGAAAAATTCAGAACTACCGTATTTTCTTCCGGTTGTGGAAAGTATAAAAAGCATTAGAGACACCACTTTTTAAAATATAATTATAAATAAAATACTGCTGCCAACAAAACAATTATTTACCCTATAGCCAAACAAAAAAAAAAAATTAAAAAAAAATCAAAATATTTTTTTTTTAAGTTTCTTTTTTAGTAAAACGAAAAATAAATTGAAAAAATGCGTTTTTGAAAAAAATTGTTTTTACCCCATTTTACCCTCTTACCCCAATCCGATTTTTACGAAAAACAATCCCAGCCTAGAACTTTGGGATAATCAACCTGTGGTCCGAATTTGAAGCGTTTTTGAGTTATAGTGGTCACAAATTTCCCAGACACACAGACCGTCAGACAGATTTTTTTTTGACGGAAATCATATATTTTTAATATAAAACGTTTCTGAACGAAACGTAAAAAAAGGAAAAAAAATTATTCGATTTTTTTTACTAACGCAAGACTTGGAAAGTAAAAGCAAATTCGACAAATAAAAACGAAATTCTTTGTAAAAGCAATGATCTTTGTAATTCTATCCCACGGTTAAATGATAGAGAGAGAGAGATTCCAAAGTTAAAATGAGCTCCGCAGAGCTCGCGATCGTTTTAACACAGTGAGTAATGGGAAGTTTTAAAAGTGAATTTATTTGGAGTGACTAAGCTCTTAGGATACAGTCTGGGAGAACTAAAAATATGTATCTCGGAAGAGCGCGAAGGGTTTCTCCTAAAAGAAAAGAAATATATTTTTCTACTACCTATTTAAGTGCTAGCTTACATATTGTCTACCGTTGTCAAGGCTTGTTTACCTTGGCAACCAATAAAATCAGTGAACTCATTTATTATTGACCGTTGTTAAGCATTGTTTATTGACGACGGTCAATAATGAAAAGTTTTTGACACAACTACTAACTTTTTTCAACTTATTTGTCAAACTGACAGCTATGTCAAAATAATTTTTAAACTTTATTTTTAACTGATATTTGGAGTTACTAGCTTTAGGTAGTGGAAAAAATAGTATATGCACCACGTATGCGAACTGTCTTAAGTGTTCTCGACTGATTTTTTGCCTCGACTCCGCCTCGGCAAAAAAACTTCAGTCTCGAACACTAAAGACTTAGTTCGCATACTACACTATTTTTTCAGAAATAATCCTTTTTTCGAAAAGTCCAAAATGATCAAAATTTGCGTTACGTAATACTTGAACGTTCCCTTATGTCTTTATGGAATATACACGGTGTTTGAAGTCTTATGTCACATGTTAAAGGAGATGATTCTACATGAAAAAAACATGAAATACCATTATAGGAACATAGGTCCGGAAAGAGACCCTAAGGGAGTTACGAACCTTTAAAATTTTAATAAAAATAATGTTTTTAATTAACCCTTAACTGGTGAGGTGGTTAAAACATAACACAACTGGTGACCTGGTGCCATTCAGGACGCCATATTTCAAATTTAAAAAATCCAAAATTTTTTTGTTGTTTGTGTTATTTTTTAGTGTCAATGTGTACCTTAGTGTTTATTTAATAGTCTGCCCAGGTAGCAAAATAACATGAAATTCACGTGAAAGTCACGTTAATATGTGACATGTGATGTTAAGATTGTAGTCTCATTTAACAAGAATGTAGCATGGTGGGGATGTCCTAAGTCCGCCCCTAATAACATCACACAATGACATCCCGAAAATAACGTGTTTGTGACATCATAAATCCACATTCCTGTTATATCTAATATCTTATGGATGCCGTTACTGGTACTTTAATATTTAAATAATATTTTAGGATATTAGCTTTTTCTAAATTAAAACCATTAAAAACGCTATAACCCTATAAAAAAATCGGATTTAAAATCAATCAGTAATTGAAACAATCACAGATTGAAACAGATAGATTCTAAATACGAAATTGCAGATTAAGCGGAGAATATATCCTTTAATCCGTGTCCGTGGTCTTGAGAAGCCCGACAGAGCCCCCTATCCATTGGAAATCGTATAATGTGTATACAATTTCCTTATAATAATTTACTCTATCAACATCATCTTATATCGATTTTTTTGCTTCGAACGTCGGTGAGAAGCAAAATAACATGACATTCACGTGAAAGCCACGTTAATATGTGACATGCGATATATTCACAGCGTTGCTAAATATTTGTTATTAAATAAAATGGTTGTCACGTCACACGTGTTACGTTGCAAATGTGATGTTAATTACATGTTATTTTTCAATATTATGTGATGTTATGATTTAGTTTAAAAATACACCCAAAAGTGATGTTAATTTCTTGTAATATAACATCCCTTGCTACCTGGGTAGTAGAACAGAAACTTAAGTTTCTGTTCTATTATTCTTTGGAGTAATTACTCCAAAGAAAGTTTCTATTCTTTCCAGGACAACCTTTACATTAACTATTTAATTTAAAAAAGAGCATACAAAGGAAAATGTAATCAAAATATGTTTTGATAAAATTTTCCTTGAAAGTGACTTATCAGATAATTTCAGGGTGTGGCCATTTTTTGTATGTGACTCACGTTAGAAATATATAGAAAAGTTTTAACTTAAAACCACGAATAATAATGGATTTTGGTTGGTACACTGTAAAAAATGGGTGTAAAATTACAGAGAAAGACCTAAAACAGAAAAAGTAGGTACTCTATGGAGACATTAAATAATTTTTTTGAGGCACATATCAGAGAAATAACTATAGTTATAGGTATAGGTCGATTTTTACGATACGGTTTTATCTCGTATTTAACTTCACCAGTTATACCAAAATACATGCATTCATAACATTTCCGTTTTATTCATTATTCAGCTATAGAAAGTTGATATCACATGGAATACCAACTTGGTACTTGGTATAGTTGAATAATGAATGAAACAAAGGGTATTATATCAGAACAACAAGGTTCTATTTGACATTGTGAGATTACAGTGTTAATATATTTTGTACGATAAATTTTAAACACTTATCCCCTTGACGTTTTAAGTTCAAAATCCAACAGTAAAAGAAATTTAGCCCAGGTTAAATTCCTACAAAACAAGACAAAAAGTCGTATCGATACGAAATTTTCGGGAAAAATCAAGTTCTATGGGAGGAAGAACAATATATTGATTTTGAAAAAAAAATATTTTAAAAATAACAAGCCGTGAATATATGTAATCCTTCGCATTTTTTTTTAATATTGGCCATTTTTTTTTAATTGGTAGGATTTATCCTTATAATAAAAGTAATTTTTCCTTTCTTCAGCTTTTTTCGATTTTTTTAAGTCCCAATAACTTTTTTTATTTTAACAATAGGGATCTTCCTGTCATAGAACTTGATCTTTTCTGAAAATTTTGTCATCAGACGGACGGACCTTTACAAAGTTACTTATTTTTTCACGGAACACATTTGTGTTCAAGGATTTTTTGTCTAGGACGTTTTTTGACGATTTTGAAAAATTCAGAACTACCGTATTTTCTTCGCGTTGTGGAAAGTATAAAAAGCATTAGAGACACCACTTTTTAAAATATAATTATAAATAAAATACTGCTGCCAACAAAACAATTATTTACCCTATAGCCAAACAAAAAAAAAATTAAAAAAAATCAAAATATTTTTTTTTTTAAGTTTCTTTTTTAGTAAAACGAAAAATAAATTGAAAAAATGCGTTTTTGAAAAAAATTGTTTTTACCCCATTTTACCCTCTTACCCCAATCCGATTTTTACGAAAAACAATCCCAGCCTAGAACTTTGGATAATCAACCTGTGGTCCGAATTTGAAGCGTTTTTGAGTTATAGTGGTCACAAATTTCCCAGACACACAGACCGTCAGACAGATTTTTTTTTGACGGAAATCATATATTTTTGATATAAAACGTTCAGAAACGTAAAAAAAGGAAAAAAAAATTATTCGATTTTTTTTACTAACGCAAGACTTGGAAAGTAAAAGCAAATTCGACAAATAAAAACGAAATTCTTTGTAAAAGCAATGATCTTTGTAATTCTATCCCACGGTTAAATGATAGACAACAAAGAGAGAGATTCCAAAGTTAAAATGAGCTCCGCCGAGCTCGCGATCGTTTTAACACAGTGAGTAATGGGAAGTTTTAAAAGTGAATTTATTTGGAGTGACTAAGCTCTTAAGATACAGTCTGGGAGAACTAAAAATATGTATCTCGGAAGAGCGCGAAGGCTTTCTCCTAAAAGAAAAGAAATTAGACTAGACAAAATATATTTTTCTACTACCTAATTAAGTGCTAGCTTACATATTGTCTACCGTTGTCAAGGCTTGTTTACCTTGGCAACCAATAAAATCAGTGAACTCATTTATTATTGACCGTTGTTAAGCATTGTTTATTGACGACGTCAATAATGAAAAATTTTTGAGACAACTACTAACTTTTTTCAACTTATTTGTCAAACTGACAGCTATGTCAAAATAATTTTTAAACTTTATTTTTAACTGATATTTGGAGTTACTAGCTTTAGGTAGTGGAAAAAATAGGATATGCACCATGTATGCGAACTGTCTTAAGTGTTCTCGACTGATTTTTTGCCTCGACTCCGCCTCGGCAAAAAAACTTCAGTCTCGAACACTAAAGACTTAGTTCGCATACTACACTATTTTTTCAGAAATAATCCTTTTTTCGAAAAGTCCAAAATGATCAAAATTTGCGTTACGTAATACTTGAACGTTCCCTTATGTCTTTATGGAATATACACGGTGTTTGAAGTCTTATGTCACATGTTAAAGGAGATGATTCTACATGAAAAAACATGAAATACCATTATAGGAACATAGGTCCGGAAAGAAACCCTAAGGGAGTTACGAACCTTTAAAGTTTTAATAAAAATAATGTTTTTAATTAACCCTTAACTGGTGAGGTGGTTAAAACATAACACAACTGGTGACCTGGTGCCATTCAGGACGCCATATTTCAAATTTAAAAAATCCAAAATTTTGTTGTTGTTTGTGTTATTTTTTAGTGTCAATGTGTACCTTAGTGTTTATTTAATAGTCTGCCCAGGTAGCAAAATAACATGAAATTCACGTGAAAGTCACGTTAATATGTGACATGTGATGTTAAGATTGTAGTCTCATTTAACAAGAATGTAGCATGGTGGGGATGTCCTAAGTCCGCCCCTAATAACATCACACAATGACATCCCGAAAATAACGTGTTTGTGACATCATAAATCCACATTCCTGTTATATCTAATATCTTATGGATGCCGTTACTGGTACTTTAATATTTAAATAATATTTTAGGATATTAGCTTTTTCTAAATTAAAACCATTAAAAACGCTATAACCCTATAAAAAAATCGGATTTAAAATCAATCAGTAATTGAAACAATCACAGATTGAAACAGATAGATTCTAAATAGGAAATTGCAGATTAAGCGGAGAATATATCCTTTAATCCGTGTCCGTGGTCTTGAGAAGCCCGGCAGAGCCCCCTATCCATTGGAAATCGATTAATGTGTATACAATTTCCTTATAATAATTTACTCTATCAACATCATCTTATATCGATTTTTTTGCTTCGAACGTCGCTGAGAAGCAAAATAACATGACATTCACGTGAAAGCCACGTTAATATGTGACATGCGATATATTCACAGCGTTGCTAAATATTTGTTATTAAATAACATGGTTGTCACGTCACACGTGTTACGTTGCAAATGTGATGTTAAATACATGTTATTTTTCAATATTATGTGATGTTATGATTTAGTTTAAAAATACACCCAAAAGTGATGTTAATTTCTTGTAATATAACATCCCTTGCTACCTGGGTGGTATAGTAATTAGCTTCTAAAAAAATTAGAGGTGGCACTTTTAAAATAAAATAAAATTCGTGTCATTGCCTCATGCCCTCAAAATATGAAATAATTTATTATGGTGGGGTCACGAATGGCACCACGTCACCAGTTAAGGGTTAATAACTCCGGTACCCTTTCAGAAAGACCGACGAGGTTGGCAACCGTAATCCAAGGTTATTCAATTAATATAATTTACAAGGTGATCCGACGTACGAGATGTGTTTGCGCAAGTACATGGGCAGAGTAGCATTGTATCTCACTTAGGCGCTTGGTATATAGTATTCCCTACATTCGTTCAAACGCGCGTTACGTCACTAAGAAGGCATAAATTACCTCACTCCCTGCCTTTAGAAGCTCCCCAACCCATTCAGATAAACGGCCAAGCCATTAACTGGGAAAACCATGCCAAATACCTTGGCATTACCCTATCCAAAAATCTTACGTGGGATCAGCACGTCAAAAATACCCTCCAAATAGCAAACACCCGCCTCTCCAAACTCTACCCTCTTATAGGGAGAAAGAGCCCCCTATCAATTAAAAACAAACTTCTACTTTACAACCAAACTCTAAAGCCAGTACTCCTCTATGGAGCACCAGCCTGGAACAAAATCACCCTTAAAAAAACGCTCTCAGCCAAACTTCAGGCCTTTCAAAACAAGGTACTCAGAATATGCATTGATGCCCCCTGGTTCATGCGGAACAACCAAATTCACAGAGATCTCGACATGCCCCTCCTAAAAACGGAAATCATCCGATACAGTAAATCTTTTATACAAGACAATTTAGACCACCCAAACCCCCTCATCTCAAATTTTCTAGATTACGATCATGAAATCCACTACACTTACAAAAAGATCAAAAATGTCCTCAACCAGTAATGGTGCCCACAAACACAGGACCGGTGCATCTCCAGCACCAGTGAACTAGTTTCACTCCCCCCACACCTCCCTCCAATCCCTACTCCATCCCCCCAAATCCCCCTCCCACCTTCCTCGTTGCAACACCCAAAAATTCATGACAGATGCAAATCAGCATCAGTGAGCAGAGACTCACTCCCCCAATTATCCATTCAAATTAATTCAAATTTTAGATAAATGAGCCATAGGCACTGAGCCTGTCTCTTAAAGACCAAACAAATTACAGATGATCTCTAGAAGCTCATATAGTATAGTCCGTACCCAGACAGCACATGATATCTTAAAGACGTTTTTTTTAGATCTTAATTATGTCTGGACGCCTAAAGACGTGAAAAGGATATCTTATGGACTTCTTTTTAGGGATGTTTAAAAGATATCTGATTATGATGTCTATAAGATGTCTTTTAAGTATCGGTACAAGACATCTTAACTTCGATACTCATCGCTAAAAATAAATTAACCACAATCAACTATTAAAAAAAAATATCATTTTTTTAAAGATCTTTTTTTGAAAAACAAAAAATTTAAAAAAAAATTTCTTTTTACGAAAAACGAAAAAAATAAAAAAAAATCAAAAAAGAAATTTTCAAAAACTGAAAAAAAAAAATTAAATTTTTTTTTTTTTTAAATCACATTATTTTTAAGATCTTTTTTTGGCAAACAAATTACCTCTTGTTCTAGTTATTATTATGCTTTTTATATCAATACGACCGTACCTAGCAACGTAAATGGGAGTGGTCATTATGTTGTAAAGTCGCCTGTGCAAGGCGTCTGTAAGGCGTCTTAAAAAAGATGTTTTAAAGACGTTACCTTTTGTAACATACGACGTCGTTAAGACGTCTTTAAGATGCATATACGGCGAAAACCGACGTTCCTAAGACGTCTTGAATGACGAGCTACGACATCTTTAAGATCTCTTTAAGTCATCTTTGTGCTGTCTGGGTAAATACGTGATAGTGACTCATATTTAAAGTATTGAGGTTGCGGTGAATGAAACGTAGAGGAAAAGGGCGATTTAAGCATATAGACCAGGCGGTATCTGCTTTAAAACACCCATGTTTGGGTAAATCGGATATGATTCTATATTGAATCAATAGGTCCAGAATATCACTAGAAATAATAATTTCACGATGCGCATAAAATAAACCGTGGGCTTCACTTTTTATTTAACAAAATGTTGCAAAATCGGGAAAATTTCCAAACATAGCAGCTTTCTGTGAATCATAGGCATTTCCAGATATAGATCAATTTTATTTTACTTCCTCTAGAGCTTTATCATAACCAGTAGTAGGCGAATTTCCAGTACTCGCATAGGCGCCGCGTCGACTCTAGCGTTGAGGCGAGGTTTTAAATATTTACATTTTTATTTTTTTTTTATCTTGATTTTTTTAACGATTCCATTTAAATGAGTAAGGTGGGAAAAAAAGTTATCGATAAATAAAAATTAAAAATTTTCGTATTCTTAAAAGAAAAAAGTCGAATGTCAGTTTTTTTCTTTGTTAATATTGTTGTGGGTAACAAATTAGTCGTCAAATGTTCAGATTTATAAAAAATTCCCTCATAATTCGGCAAAATTATTCCGTAAGCCTATATTTCTGTGTTTATTTTCAACGTTGATGAGCCATAACTGAGTTTACGCCGACTACTGATCATAACTAGTGGTCGGATCAAAGTACAGTAGAGACTCGATAATCCGGATCTTCGGTAATCCGAATGATGCGGTAATCCGAACGATAAAATTCTTACTATGCAGTACTCGGCCGATCAGGGGTTCCTCGGGGAAATTAAAATGTAATGTCAATCAATTTTTTTAGTTTACATTTTTACTAAGCCAAGAAAGAAAACTTTTTATTCAAATATTTAAAAAAAAGTCGATTGAATACAATCAAATAAAAAATTACCGATCTTGTATAAGGAAAATAATACAATAATTGTACTATTTTTTTTCTGTGTAACTGTATTGTATAAATATTTTCGAAATTGCGGTTCTAGAGGAAGCCAGATGGCAAATGATAGACAATTTTGAACGGGATGGTTAGTGAAACGTGATTTAATTGTCATGTATATTGTACATAGACGTACGAGTGGTTCTTATACGTTTTTAACAAAGAACTTTTATCTCAAGAATGAACACGAAGAAATCTACCGTATGCTTTGTTTGAAGCGTGAACCAACTACGGTGAGGGGCTGGTGGGGAGTGACTATTGTTTACACTTAGTACGCGTAAAGAGAGAGAAAGAATGTGCAAACTCACAGTCTAATGTCGTAAACTTTGTCAAGCAATACAGTGTTGCCGGTTGCAACACCTGCTTTAGATATTTTATTGTAAATTTTAAGCAATATTAGTTTTATTTGAGTTTTATATGAACTAGTAGTTTAATTTTAATAAATTTAATTATACTACATTATCAAACATAAGTATAGTGTCGTAGTATAGTAGTTTTTTAAAATTTTAATGTAGGTATAATGATTTATCATGATAAAGTGAAAATTACGCAACATCGCTCTGGTCACCAGAGGGTCAAAACTAGCGATACTTATGTTTACACTAGAAGCAGTATCGCGTACGTTTATGTAAACAAACAAACAAAAAGATGACACCTTCATAAACATTGGTCTGGAATAACTTCTTGAGGTAAAAGTTCTTTGGTTTTTAATAAAAATTAAACAAGCCGCGAAGAAATGTAATGCTATGCATTCCATAATACAGGGTGATTCAGAAATAAGGTACAAAATTCTAAGATGATTCTAAGTTTAAAAATATGAAAAAAAGTTCCTATACAGGTTGGTCTGGAAATGAGGCCTAAGGGAGCTACGATCCTCCTAAGGTTACATCTGAAAAGTAGTTTTTATTTAATATCTCTGGAACCCTATGAACTATAGTAACGATTTTTTGCACATGCTTTAACATTGATAAAGGCTATCCTTTTATGTAATTTTTATTTGGTAATTTTAACCAGGGACGTGCAAAATGAGGGGGCGATGTCACTTTTTTGCCCCACACTTTTTTGTCCGTAGATTTTTTGACATTTTCTTAATGAAATAGGATTCTTTAGTTAAAAATGCATAAAAAAGGTACTCTTAATGTATCACCGTAGGGCCAACCGTTTTCGAGAAAATTGCAATTAAAGCTGTTCACGTTATGAGCATCCAAAATAGCAACTAAAAAAATCACCAATAATAATTTTAATACTGCAGGGTTATTCTACATTCATACTATGAAAAAAATCTCCTATTATAATATGTATAATACATCTATGTTCAAAAATCGATTTGAAGGATACTACAGTCTCTTAAAGAATAACACTTTTGAAGTGAGTGTAGCTCCCTTAAAAGCGATTTGTGGATATTTGTGTACGGGAACTTTTTTTCATAGTTTCTAATGTAGAATCGCCCTGTAATATTAAAATGTTTTTAGTTCCTATTTTGGATGCTCAGAACGTGAAATTATCTTTTTAACTCAAATTTTCTCGAGAACGGTTGGCCCTACGGTTTTACATAAAGAGTACCTTTTTTATCTATTTTTAATTAAAGAATTATATTTTATTGAGAAAATGTCAAAAAATCTACGGATAAAAAAGTGTGGGGCAAAAAAGTGACATCGCCCCCTCATTTTGCACGTCCCTGGTTAAAATTACCAAATAAAAACTACATAAAAGGATAGCCTTTATGAATGTTAAAGCATGTGCAAAAAGTCGTTAATGTAGTTTATAGGGTTCCAGAGATATTAAATAAAAACTACTTTTCAGATGTACCCTTAGGAGGGCGCTAGCTCCCGGGTTATTTCTGGACCAACCTTTATAGGAACCTTTTTTCATACTTTTGGACCTAGAATCGCCCCTTAAAATTTTGTAACTTATTTCTGAATCAACCTTTATAATAGTATCATAATAATTTTATTCGATTAAATTTAAAAACGGCACTTTTGTATAATAAATCAGGATGAAAGGTTTAATTAAGTTTTCGGCCTCGGCTCAGGCCAAAAAGTTAGCAATCTCTCTAAAATAGTTACTTTGTAGCCCAAGCAGAAGGCATGATGTAATTAAAGCAGATAATAGAGCAACGGTAAATTTGCTTACAGCAAAGTAAATATTTTTTCTTAAAAAATGGTCATTTTATAAAAAATATCAGAAACAATTATTTTTGTTTAGGCCCTCGGGCGTAACTATTTTTACATCGGCACTTAGTGCTATTAAGAGTGCCGATGTATTGATATCTTCGCCGAAAAGTCAAAATCTTTGACCACGTTTTTTTTACATTTCTCGACGTTTTAGACCATTCTGACTCGAAATCAGTAAAAAAAAATTTGTCTGTCTGTCTGGGTGTAAACTCTCTAACTCCATTTCTACATGAGATATCGACTTGCGGTTTTTTGTATATTGTTTCTTATCGTATTCCGAAGAGCTGATTAGATTTTGGGGGTAAACGATTGGGGGTAAGGGGGTAAAAATAGGGTAAAACTCCTATTTTTAGCGTTTTTTGTTTATAATTAAGGCAATTATTATTGTATTTGGTTAATTTAGCACTTATATAAATAAAAAAAATTTAATTGGTGAAAAAATGTTATAAACAACGTTTTCCTAAAACGCATTGTTTTCGAGATATGGGCGTTTAAAGCAGTAAAAGGTTTTTTTAGCATATCTCACATATTTATAACCCGATTTCAAAAAATTAAATTTTAAATAAAAGCTCTTTTTAAGCCCTATAAAAATGTTATATACAGTTTTTGCTAGAATATAATGTTTTAAAGATACAGAATTTAAAATCAAACAAAACATCTAGTTTGAAATTTGCAAACTAGATGGCTAGATGTACAAATTTTAAGCTTCCATTCATTTTTTTTTAAAATCAATCAAAAATCGTAATTAATAAGTTCAACTTGCATCCAAGTAAAAACACATTTTTATTATTAATTTTAATTATATATTAAGTGTACAAGAAAAGCTAAAGTTTAATATAAATATCATACAAGTTAGTTTGTGTAATGAGGAGTAGTAGTAAAATTGTAATTATGTTATGCTACCCTGTTCTAATAGCATGTTATTAGTTTTCCCAATAGTGCCGATGTTTTGACAGGGTGCTTGCAACGTTTCATCTAGTTTTTTTTTTACTTAGGTACCGCTTACATTATTAATTAATTAATTACCTAATTATAATTATTTTTTGTAATTTTACAGTTTGTTTTTTACTTTCAAACATTCAATGAAAGCACAGTTATCGACCTCACTTGATGACTAACTAGTCTATTCATTAAACTATTATTTAATTATTTGATTAAACTATTATAAAATTAAACTAAAGATTTAAAAAATAATTTTTTGCACGACCAAGACTAAAACCTAATTTTACGCTTTCATTTTCGGGACTAAACTTGTCGTTTTTCTCCCTAGGGAATAAAAATCACGGCAACCTTGATAATATTAAAATATTATACTTACTATGTGCTTTGCTGGTTCAAAAATTAGGTTTGGTGGTGTTTTGTAATAAATTAGCGATTCAAACCAATTTATTTGATTTTAACAACGAAAACCTTTAAAAATAATATTGTTAAAACATTTTATACATAGCTTAAAATTTATCATCTTCGTCCATTTTTTTGACGTTTGTGTCAACCATATTAAAAAACAATTGAAATCGCGATAGCCATGAAACTGACTTTTTGCAATCTTGATTAAATTGCGAAAATAAAACAACCGATTTTAGACGCGTGGTTTTTGATTTTAATTTTATCTAACTACCTAAATTATGTTTGGTTTGGAAAATAGTGTATATACCTCAGGACTAAACTTGGCTGTTTTAGTCCCTTGCATTTCTGTTTCCCTCGCTCGCTACGCTCGCTCACTAATGCAGCGGGACTAAAACAGCCAGTTTATTCCCTTGGTATATAAATAACTATTATTGTAATTTTTACAGGTTGCCATGACCACTAGCATAGACACGGATAGTATTAGGGCAGCATACGACGATGTGAGGTCAGACAGTTCCGAAACGCAATGGTATGTTTTTTATATAGATCATAACCGTTTGTATACAGCCCAAATTAGCATTTGTATTCTCTTGTGGCCGTGCTGGCCTATTCTAAAGGCCGAATAATAATTAGTTAGTTGAGTTAAATGTAAGCAGGGGATACGAATTCTACTTTAAAATGTATACAAAATTGATGGATCACATGTATGGATTTCTTACCCTATAAATTATATTAGTTTTAGTGTTTTACACCCCACAGGGGCTAACATCAAGGGTTGGACTTGTTTTTGGTATTCAAAAAATACAAAAAGCTAATTTTAAAATAAACCAAAAATGTAGATTACATTTAATTTTTAAGGGCCGTTTTCAAATACGAAGGAGCCAGGATTACGTGCCACGCCACAGGAGCAGAATTCGAAAAGTTCCAGGAACAATTCGCCGAGAACGAGCGAATGTTCGCGTACATTCGGGTGCAGGCCGGTGACGAACTCTCCAAAAGACAAAAGTTTTTGTTTGTAACTTTCGTGGGGCCCTCCGTCAGCGTAATCCAGAGAGCGAAGATGTCCACCGATAAGTCAATGATAAAGTCGGTTATATCAGTAAGTACCGATTCATTTCTAGAGTCACTTCATCTTAGTCTTACTTTGTTCTTTCGTTCTCTTTCGTTAGTTTTCGGTTTTTGGACTTAGCTTTTCTCCTTTCGGGTAGCGCCACACAAAAAAGAGCATCGCACTTCCCCTCGATTACCCTTAAGCTTAGGGGTACGATACTTGGATTTTTTTTTTGGCTAAAGTACCGCAATTTTGTCAAAAAGAAACGCGCTCCGTCTTGCTTTGGCAGCCCCAGAAATAATTTCTGACATTTAAATTTTGTAATTTTGGACTTTTATCTATCTATCAAATTTTAAATTAGTTTAAAAAATGTTCAATTTCTTAACGTAATACAAATGTAAAGTATATTTTGGTGTAAAAAGTTATAAAATACATTAATGTACTAAATAGGATCTCAACATTCAATATTTAATTAAAATTATTCTACACAGCCTGAAAATAAATCTGCACTCATGGAATACAATAATGTTGTGAAAAGGTAAATTTTTAATAATAACTGATCATTTTTATACCGCAATAAACAACTTATTTTCATTTAGAGAAACATGCTATGAATGGGAGAAGAGCTTTCATATTTTTAGTATTCTACACATATATTTTTGCACATAAATACTATATTGGGTTAAAACAAGAACTAAAAGGTTAATTTAATCAACATTTCGAAAATGAAGATAATTCCTAATATACTATATATACTATAGTACAAGGGCGATTATTTACACTCAGGAGGTGGCCAACATTTAATGACGAATCACATGACTTATAGATCCCAATTTAAAAGAAAAATAAGGACTGAACAAATAATATGAATACTTTTTATAGTTTTGAATTATATTTTTTTGAAATTTAAGAAAATTATTAGTAATTCTAGCCTCATGTTCCAATCTTACGCTACTCAGGACTAGAATTATTTTGTAATTCTTGGTTATTGAATATAAATCTTACTAAATTATTATTATAAAAATAAACTATAATCTTATGTAATTAAGTATATTTATTACATAATATTACTGCAAGCAGACCAAATGCCCACTATGATAGTGCATACTACCTTCTGTGGACCACCGGCTTATAGCGACTTCCAAACCACTGTTTTAAGGCACAGATAAATTTTTTGTACAACAATTCTTAAAGTAGTCCCTATTCTCCCCTCAACCGATAGGTTTCCTTCTTTAATTTCTACTCCCTAGCTTAATTTAAGGCAAGTAGTATTAAATTTAATAATTTATTATAATTCCGCAAAAAGAGCAGCCTTACAGTATAGTCGGCCACAATTCTCCATATCACAAGGTTTTAAAATATTTTTATATATATATATTATGTTTACAAAAATATTTCACTTTAGGAAATAGAAACAAAATAAAGAGAGTAAAATGGCTTAAGCTTATTGGAAGGTAAATTGAGGAAAGTCAATAGTTACTCGTTTGTGAGGTGAGGTGAGCTGGTGCTATATGGAGTGACTATACTTCAGTTCAAAAAATGCTTTTAAATCCTCTTATATTATATATAATACATAATTTTCTTACCTTAGTATTTTATTTAATAGATAAGTATATTTTTTAGATTTTTAATGGGAATTAGGGTTTTAAATCTTACTTATAAAACATTATTTATAAAATTCTATTCTACTGACACCTGCCTAAATCAAAAAATTTACATTGTCAAATCAATGTAATAGGGTTGCCGTCTTGAGTTAATGAAGGCTTCTACATATATTTTTTTAAGCTCCGGCACCGGAACCTTATAAAATGAAATTCCAAATCTCGTATCCCTAAGCATAAGGGGAAAAGAGGGGAAATTTTCGTTTTTCATTTGTTGTGTGGCGCTACCCGAAAGAAAGAAAAAAACGAAAACCAGAGCAAAAACGGACCAAGTACAGATGAAGTGACCCTATTCATTTCCGGTGCGGAGTAATAAAAACAGAATGATCAAAACAAGCCGTGAAGATATGTATTTCTACGGATTCCATTATACAGTGCGGACCAAAAGTCACATCCCTTTAAACTTTTGACAGAGTTGAGATATCGACTTCAAATTTTTTAATGGAAAGAGGATCGTGTGATACATAATTTTAAAGCAAATTAAATTCTCTATTTTACTATTTATTTTTTTAAACAATTTTTTTAAGGTTTTGATTTTTTAATTTTTTGTGCTAAAAAAATGCAAATTTTTAATTAATCCCCTTTTAAAACTTAACAACTCAATTTATGTTTATTTTATGTTTATTTTTAACCTCGTACTATTCTACTTAATTAAGCATCCCCTAAGTCCAGGACTTGTGTGGGCTAGTAGTAGAGGGAACCACCGGCTTTAATTGACTTTCGAACCAATATATCTAGGGAGTACGCCTTCGCCAAATTTCAATTATTAATTAACTGAAAAAGGCAATCGGCGTCAGTGAGGTTTGAACTCACGATCATTAGCTCAGTGTCAATGCTATATCGATGC
Organism: Brachypterus glaber; assembly: GCA_958510825.1. NCBI lineage: Eukaryota > Metazoa > Arthropoda > Insecta > Coleoptera > Kateretidae > Brachypterus > Brachypterus glaber. The sequence continues at coordinate 7,036,332 of OY294044.1, read as the reverse complement.
CTTAGACCGCTGAGCTAATCTCCCATATTATATATTATATATTATATATATTAGTATACCTGTTATATTTTCATCTCAAATTTTCCAAACCAACATATATTTTTATTTCTAGAATTTTTCCGTGGAACTGCAATTAGAGAATACCTCAGATATTGACTTGAACCATTTTGTAGACGAAATAAATAAGGCTGGAGGTGCTAATTATGGTACCGGGGATAGAGCAAATTGAAAACATTTCGGTTAGTGATCATTCAACTTTAATGTAATTTTTATTTCGCATTTTCGACTTTTACATGTTTTATACAATAATTTGTATATTTATTATTATGTGCAATGTAATTTTTAAATATTTATACCCTATTTATATATTTGTACTATATTAATTATTTATAATAAAATATATTTAAACCTACAATTAAAAATTATTCGGAGTAAAACAAAGTTTAACATAATATAAAGGCGTTTGTCAGAAAAAAATGTATACAATTCATGTTCCTTAAACAGCAATACTTTTTCTGCAAAAAAGGGATTGCGGTTTAAATTAATGGATATGTTTATTGAAATTATTCATTTTCTTTCACTTTCAACCCTGTTTTTTGGAAGACAAAAAAACATGGTTTATTCAGCTTCTCTCCAAAAATGATGTTTCAACAGTTTCAAGGTTAAAAAAAGATTATTTAATAAAACTTTACACAATACATTAATGATTAATAATAATAATACACTTCGCGCAAAAATTAAGGGAGCAGAAAAAAATTCCAAATTTTTCGGTGATTTTTGACGAGCTGTATCTCAGTAAAAAATGGTGGTAGATACTTTTTAAAAAAAGCATTTTGTAGCTCTAAGATTCTTCTTTTCCGATTTTTTAGACAAAAATTTTCAAAGAAATAGCGCAAAAAAAAATAAAATTTTTTTGATTAAGCGATCATATGTACCAGATAGCCTGTTTATTCAGCTTCAATTTAACGTTTGGCGATTTTCTCTACGCCAATTCCTTACAGAGATATCCGATTTTTAATGAAAAAGGATCCTATTGTCCTTAATTAAGGATATGTCAGCAATCAATGGTCATACAGAAAATTTATGGGAAGTTTTGAAAACTGAAATAAATTTTCTACAAGATGCCATGGTTTGAAAAAAAAAAAAATTTTTTTATCCTTCACATTTACTTCAAAAGTATCGAAAAAAGTCCCTTTTCCCTTTCTTTGGTTAATCAACCATATCTTTGCTAATTTTTAAGGAACCGCTAATGTTTTCAGCACATTTTTTGGCTCATCATACCCCCAATAGCCATGTAAAAAAATCGATACATTAAACGGTTTTTCTGGACCGATCGATCAAAAATAAAAAAAAAATTAAAGGAGCAAAAATTTTGTTTCTTAAACAATGTGTAATCTGTTTAAAATGGAAAAATTGTTTTTTCACGACTTTTTTGACAATCCTTTTTCATTAAAAATCGGATATCTCCGTGAGGAATTGGCCTAGAGAAAATCGCCAAACGTTAAATTGAAGCTGATAAACAGGCTATCTGGTCCATATGATCGCTTAATCAAAAAAAAAAATTCCGAGCCCGTGGAGCAAAATTTACTGAAAATGTTGAAATTTTTTTTTTCGCGCTTTTTCTTTGAATTGCGTTGGAACCGGTGCTCAGAAAATTTTTTGGCTAAATAATCGGAAAACTAAAATCTTAGAGCTACAAAATACTATTTTTAAAAAGTCTCTAAGACCATTTTTCACTGAGATACAGCTCGTCAAAAATCACCGAAAAATTTAGAATTTTTTTCTGCTCCCTTAATTTTTGCGCGAAGTGTAATAATAATAAAAACATTAGTTTATTCTTGGTTTTTTGGCAGCATTTTCGTTTTCATTGTCCAAAATTGGGGCAATTGATTGCAAAATTGGCTGCTTACAGTAACTTCCAAACAGGGTTGTTAATAAAGCCACCCCATATCCAGTAGCCCTTTCACCCTAAAATTAAAAAAAATATATATTTTATCTGATCAAAAAATCAATTATATTCTTGTTTCTAAACATTAAGGTTAAAAAAAAAACAGGAATCTTCTTAAAAATGTTCAAATGTGTATTTTGACCATCGACAAAATGGCCATATGGCCCATAAGGCGAGGTCTTAAAAGCCGACTTCTAAACGGACTTTACCAAGGCTATTTTTCCTCTTTTTTGGCTATAATGGACCCTCAAGTTCCTATTTTTCTTGGGTATTGAGCGGCTTTACAGGATATTTACTTTAAAATTAATTTATTTATAGGCTAATTCGTTTAACTCTAGTGCTTAAAGCGCCCTCCCGCTTCACTCTTCTAGTTCAGGGATATAAAACTTTTGCCATAACTGTGACTCAACCAGAGGTCTGTCAAGTTTTTCAGGTAATACAGGTGTATAGAAGCAAAACCTATGTATTTGCTGCGGTGGATTTGGTGTGATTTTTAAGATATTAACAATTAAAGGTCAGAAAATGTCTATTTTTGCACATTTTTGCATACCAGTAAAAAAGTTGGGTTTTATCAACAATCAAAGCAACCATCTTGTAGGAAATTAAAAAACCTTCAAAATGGCGTTTTTTAAATGTAATAGGATTATTTGTTGCTTAGAAAACTGAAAAAAACGACCAAAATTTTCATAATATTCAACAATCAATAAATTTTGCAAAAATCAACCTACAACTTTGTTATTGTGTAAAAGGTTGCGTCTTGTAGTACTCAATATGTGGTTAAAATTTCAGAAAGATTCATTCAATAGTCTTTGCAAAATTGCAATTGTTTATCCCAGAGATGTTTTTTTTTTGCAATATTATGCGTCCAATAATGAAGATATAATGATTCTACTGGTATCTTATGAAAGGGGAAGAGTTGTTTTATCAAAAGAAGTTATTAATTAAAAAAAATCGATTTTTAGCATTGCAAAATCTCGTTACAAAAACACTGTCATTTTTACCTTATAAATAATTTGAATAACTTTGTTGCAATTACCTTTAGGAGAATATTTTTTTCATATTCGAAAAGCTGGCATTTTTACACGAATTTAGAAAAAAAAAAGATTGTTCTAGGTTAATATGGAACAAAGTTAGTCACTTTTTTTAATTCACAGCTACTTTGTTTACATAAAATTGAATAAAATTCAATTATTTATAATAATATGTTGTATATTAAAGTATAAATTACCCATTCATATATTGTCCAATAACAATAACACAAAAAATATTGACATTTAAAGGCAAAACTGAAACAATAACATTTTTATAATTGCATCCACATTTTTTAAACATTTCACCACTTTATTTAATCAAATGTTAAGCCTCAAAATATAAAACTGTCAAACTGACAATAAACAATTCTTAGTATTATTTTTCGTAAATTTTTCTTTATGTTGGCGTACCAGTGTTGTCAGACCCTAGTGGGCCATATCAAGTAGCGCGGCCTGGATGCCTTGACCTTAGTCATTATACTTACACAGTGAACAGGTGTGGCCATGTCAACATGGACCCAGGTACCAGGAAAATCAAACCCTAAGTGGGACATAATAAAGAGTCCAGCGCAGCTTGATTGTGCATTGCTTCTATCTGCAACGGAGTTTTTCATGTCAGCCACGGCTGAGGAAAACTCGGAAAAGTGCAATTCAGGGCAGTAGGGAATGGGAAAAACCAAATCTCCTGAAGCTAAACCAGCTTCAACAGTTTTTTGTTCCCAATCGGCGCTGTTCGTCAGTACAGCTGCGTGGTATTTACCAGTTGCAATACCCTAAAAAGTAGTTGTATTAAGATGGCAAATAACTTCAATTTTAAATAGCATACCTTTCACAATCATTTTTCAATTATTGTTATGAATATAATAAATAATTCGTGAGGTGATATCATCCTGATATAGTCGGTTGTGATAGTTAAAATAAATAAATAAATCTGTCGGTGTATGACAATATCCACTAAGTTTTATTTTATTTTATAATAAGAAATGTTTTTGATTAAAGCAGTTCTTAAATACTAACACAAAATACTAAGGTAAGTAATAGTATATTATTTACCAAGTGAGAGAAGTTTAACATTTTTGATCTGCGTCAAATTGCGGGATGAGCGCGCAAGACGCGGTCTAAAATGTTAAATCTTCACTCACGTGAAAAATATAGTATTTTTTTCACTACCAGTACAATTAATTAGCTATTTGTTTATATATTTTACTAAAATTTAATGAAAAAGCTTATAAATTTAAAATATCACGCTGGCCGTTTGCGGCCATTAAAAAAACAAATGAATAACTTGACATTTCTGGCAGAAATTTTCTGGTGATCTGCTGAAATTATTAAGTTAGAAAGTGTTTCCGTGTTAAGTGTAATAAAATATATGAAAATGGAAAGTGAAATACAAAGTGATGATTCTGGTACTCCCCCAGAAATAAGAGGACAGGTGAAAACTGTGACGGAGAATCTATTGCCACAAAAATCAATATATGGGGGGTTGTACCTCTAGTAATCTATGATCCTTGAATATGATGGATGATTTTCACTTTTCGAAGTGTTTTATGTAAAACATGTTTTATAGGTACTAATTTAGTTAATATTTTTTAATTTATCATGCAATAAATAAATTTGGTGCCTAAAGACACTTGTAAATAGCATTGTGATTTAATAATTAAGTGAAACGTCAGATGCCAAAACAGCTGAATAAAAATTCATTATTAACCATGGTGCAATTTCATTATTTTTAGAACCTCTGACGTCATAGGTAGAGAAATAATATTTCTACCAATGAAAAGAACAGTAATAAAGATGTGTGTTCGAGACTGAAGTTTTTTTGCTGAGACGGAGTCGAGGCAAAAAATCAGTCGAGAACACTTAAGACAGTTCGCATACGTGGTGCATATACCATTTTTTCTACTACCTAAAGGTAGTAACTCCAAATATCAGTTACTAATGTAGTTTAAAAACTATTTTGACATAACTGTCAATTTGACAAGTAAGTTGAAAAAGTTAGCAGTTGTCTTAATTTTTTTCATTATTGACTGTTGTCAATAAACAGTGCTTAACAACGGTCAATAATATGAGTTCACTGATTTTTTTGGTTGTCAACGTAAACAAGCCTTGACAACGGTAGATAATATGTAAGCTAGCACTTATCTAGGTAGTAGAAAAATACATAATGAGTATTGTAGTGTTAACCTATTGACATGACGAGGTGTTAACCTATTGACCGGAGTTAAAACAACAATTACATCCGTGAATTAATAAATTACTAGCCGTGAAGTCCGTTTAATGCACAAAGTGAATTTAAATTTTTTGGTTGAATCATCAGCTGAAATAAATATCTTGACCTAAACTATTATAGCGTGCAATATTCAAGGTAGAGTGGCACTCTAGAGTACCTTAATATGACGTTTTCTGTCAAGAATAAGTGTGGAGACATCATTTAAAATCTGGAGAAATGACAGAACCGCAAACGTGTTTTAAGCCTTTTCCGGATATGCCAAGTTTATCTTCTATACTCCGTCCAGTTATGCAAGATAGTAAGGGACGCGGCCCGTTTTACATCAAAGAGCGCATAAATAGCATAATTATGCTTAAATCGTAGTGTATCAAAAATTTAACAGATGTCGGTACTGTTCTCCTGGAAAGGGCCTATCCAAAGACTCGCATAACAAGCACAGTACATAAGAATGCGATGCCACGATTGGCTTGATGTGTCGTCATGTATCTTGTAATGGTTTTTACGCGAGCCTCTGGATAGGCCTTAAGTTGTAATTGTAACCTAAAAATTTGACGTTTTCCTTGTGTTCAATATAATTTACGTTTGTACATTACATTACATGTTTGTTTAACCTCGTACTATTCTACTTAATTAAGCATCCCCTAAGTCCAGGACTTGTGTGGGCTAGTAGTAGAGGGAACCACCGGCTTATACTGACTTTCGAACCATTTTCTAGGGAGTGTCCGTTTCACTTATCGCCTTCGCCAAATTTCAATTATTAATTAACTGAAAAAGGCAAATCGGCGCCAGTGAGAATCGAACTCACGATAGTAGACTTGCTAGGCATACGCGCTAGCCACTACGCTATGCCTCCCACAGTACAATATGTAGAATATGCTAATTTAGTGTGAGTGTATGAAGAATAAACCAAAAAAGTTTCTTTTTCAATACCATACAAAATAACATCAAGTATAACCATTTTTTTATGCAACTTTCTCTTCTTTTATTAGCTTTAACGAGCGTCAATCATTGTCATAGACAAAAAATGTCACAATATTTTATATGTTAAAAGTTACGAGTTTGTAACCAATGATGTAGCTTAAAAATCGCGGGAATTTTAAACTACTATCTTGCATAATTGGACGGACTATAGTTATAAATCTGTCAACATTATTATTATTCCTTCAGGTAACATTTCATCTATTTCTTTAAGGTTCATCACTTTCTTTTATAAAAACTTTACAATTAAAATTGACAACACAAATGACACGATCAAACTAGCTTAGGATGCTATCATGTTGATCAGTCGCCATGGAAACAAGTGTCTTAGCCAATAATGTTACACGTTTGTATAATCAAGCTACTTGTTTTTATGAAATAATTATGCGTGCGGAAAAGGCCTTCTTTGCACATGCATGTGCGTACGGAAGGAGACATCTTTTGGCACGCTCGTAGAAAAAATTATGTTCCGGCTTAGCAAGCAGCAATTTAAGCTGATTTTAATTCCACATAAGACATAAGTTCTCAATACAAATCTATTTATTATAATTAAGGTTTACTTACTTGAGCGCCAGTCAGAGTAGCCATATCAAGAATAATATTAGCTTTTAAGTCTTTTTGAGCAAAAGCAACACCATCGGACAATACCAATCTACCTTCAGCATCAGTGTTATTTATTTCTACAGTTTTACCTGAATATAGGGTGTGAATATCATCTGGCCTAGAAAAATAAAAAATTTTAATATTTTTAATGTTTTTATTCGTTTATATTATTGAAGGTTTATCTTTTTTAATAAAAAGATCTTGATTCAAAAAGTGTGCTCTTAGTTTTTTCTTTCTTTTCTTTGAATTGGATATCTTTATAAGTCTCTAAAAATATGAAATTAGTACATTCCATAACAAGTATGGAATAGACAATATTCCGCGCGAGCGGAAAGTTTGTCATATGAGCCGGCAGGCGAGTATGACGGTCCCGCAAGCGCAGAATGACTATTCCATACGTGTTGTAGACTATACTTTTTCTTCGACTGCAAATATGAAACGCTGTATAGCTTTAAACTGCGGACAAAGTTAAAAACAATGTTTTTTGTGACTCTACATTGTAAATACAACAAAACACATATTTTTAAATAAAGCAATTAATGTTATTTAATAATTTTATCAAATCAGGACTTAAAAAAGATTTTTATTTAATTTTAGCACATACTTACAAGTTATAATGCAAAAATTAAAGGTTATGTCAGATTGTTGTGACAGATATCAGGTTTAAACATTTAACAATAGATGGAGCAGTTTTATTTTTTTTAACTAAATTGATAAAAAACTGGTCAAATATTAAGAAAAACTAATAAACTTTATGTAATTTTAACGTAAAACTTTAAATTGCATTAAATTATTTAATATTTCATGGTAAAATAAATATATTTTTGCTAATTTTGCTACAGTTTTCTTTAGTTTTATAAACAAGAGATGGCACTACATGTGCTCATTCTAACACTTAATACAGAAGATTCATACCATACCTAGAGCTAGAATGGATTCATTCTGTGTTTGAAAAGTGTTTGTATTTGCTTACATTCTAAAGCAGTCGTAGAAAATAGTATATTATGCACCTAGTATAACTAAGTCTTTAGTGTTTGAGACTGAAGTTTTTTTTGCTGAGACGGAGTCGAGTCAATAAAAAAGTAGTATGAATTTAAGAAAAAGTTGTATTTAAACTTGTCATATATTTATAATACCTGGTTGCATTTGGACCCACAGCATTTTCGGCAAGACAGAACACAGCATGTAAGTTTTGATTAAAGTTAGCTTTTACAGCAGCATAGAATGCTCCTAAAATTGCGGCAGCTCCACCGCAATCTCTCTTCATCCCTGGCATTCCGGTCTAAAAAGAAAATTCTAATATTAAAATCTGTACCCTGCTGAAAATGACGGGTCTGGACGGTGCACAAACCCGTAATTTTCAATAGGGTAGCCATATTTTCTACAGGAAAAATCGAGGGAGGACAATAAGGTTTTGATGAAATCTTTAAATCAGGTATTATTTTTTCTCAGGGACGATTTTAGTAAATAATGACGTGACAGTATCACATCGTCATAAAAAATAAAATTGGTTTAAGACTTTCTTAATGTCATATGAATCAAAAGAGCTCGGGGAAATAAGGGCCTTAGACAAATTTTGTGTGCCTTATACCTTCTTATTATAGGAAAAACATGTATTCTACTCAAATCAGTAGGTCAGGAAACAAAAGTAAACCCGTCTGGAGCGTTATTAAGGACATAAAAGGGGATAAAAATTAAATAAAGCCCAATTAACCGGAAATCATGTAAATGTCGCAAATTATATAAATGTTTTTTTTTGCAAAAAGTACAGCTAAAAATCTCATTGAGAACTTATAACCAGTGGATTTTTCGTCTAATATTGACAATAACCTTAGCTCAATTTTTATCACACAATTATATACTATATAGTAGGGGAAGTCGGGGTTAACTGGTCCACCTGGATTTTATTAACTTTTTTTATTAGTATTGGCGCCTCAGGGAAAATTCTACTGATATTTAGTTAGTAGTATTGTTTAAAGTATAATGACGGACCGTGTTGTCCACGTGTAAGTTGTACTAGAGAAAGTTTATTTTTTTCGATGAAAAGTAGGTATTTACCTTAACTTTTATTTTTTAATTAATACTTTATTATTAATAGGAGGATTTAGACTAATATTTTACCTAATATACTGATTTCATGATTTCATTAAGTGGTGTCACTCAGGGTTAACTGGACCACTTATGTCAATATTAATTAGTTCGGGGTCATGTCCAGTTAACCCTAAGATATATCTAATATTTAACATATTATGTTGTCTATTTTTATTTTATTAATTTGTATTTGATTTCAAATCGTTTTTATTGACAATAATCACAATACAATAAATTTTTGTTAGTGGACCAGTTAACCCTGAGTAGTGGTCCAGTTAACCCTGCCCTATGGGCTTAACTGGTCCAGCGGGGCTAACTGGTTTATCATTAATTACTTTTTTTATATAAATAATATTTGTCTGAAGTATTAATATGTTCTAACTATAGTAATAATCTACCTTTTGATATAGAAAATATTTGAAAATTGTTTACAGGTTTTTCAAAAACTCGATATGAAAAAAAGCGGCCCAGTTAACCCCGATTTCCCCTATATAATATATATATATATATATACAGAATTTGATTTTTTTTAGATCCTTGGATTAAATAATTTTTGGAAAAATATTACCTTTCCTTTGATGCTAAGACCACCAGTATCATAAACGATGCCCTTCCCCACCCATGCAATGGTCGCATGTGCGGATTCTGGGGTGTGGCTCAAAACGGCCAATGCGGGAGGAACGGCTGCAGCTTTACCAACACCGTAGATACCGCCGAAACCTTTCTGGGCCAACTCCTCGCCCCTTATTATCTTGGGAACGATGTTCAGCGATTTTCCAACGGACTGCACTTCCTAAAAAATAATTATTTTCTTTTACAAAAAAAAAGTTATTCATGACTAAACAAAATCAAACCAAGGTCATCAGTTCCCCTGAACTTAGGGTCACTTCATCTGTCGGCCGGTCGTTCCCAAAACCGGCCGCCAGATGAAATGACTCTATCCTGAACTATGTACAGTAACTAACCCCATATACCGGGTGTTTCAGAATGGTGGTTCACCCCCCCTCCTAACTTTTTTAGTTTTTAGGTAGGATCTTGAAATTTGCAGAAGCTATATTATGTATAATTTAGGATTTTTTGACATAGTTATACATTTTTTGGCACTTCCGGTTTTACCGGAAATGAATCGAACGTCCAATTTTTAAATAGAAAACCCTGTATATTTTTACATATTTCGATTTAAAAAATAATTCTGAGAACAAACATGTGTCACTTGTCAGTTTTTGACAGGTCAAGTCATTTTTTATTTAAATTTATTTTAAATCTAGAGTGCCTTAAATTAGCTTATTCGCTATATTATTGGTCTAGTATCTTCAGAAAAATACTATTTTGATTTTTTTTCCCCAAAACTCTAAATTTGATGGTCTCAAAGGTTCGAAAATCATACTTTGGTCCATAAGTCATTTTTTTCAAATGGAAAGGGGGTGGCTCATCAGGTTAAAATGAAAGAGAATTTTCTTGTGAACATTTTGATGCCACACATGAATAGTTTATTTGAAAGAACTTGGCATTAAAACACAAAAGATTTTAAATAAAGATTTAACTAAAAAAATTACATAACCTGTCAAAATTTGACAAGTAACACATGCTTGTTCTCAGAATTGATTTTTGAATCAAAATATGTAAAAATAACAGGGTGTTCCATTTAAAAATCAAAATTTCGATTCATTTCCGGCGAAACCGGAAATGCAACAAAATTTCTAACTATGTAAAAAAATCTTAAATTTTACACAGCTTCTGCAAATTTCAAGATCCTACCTAAAAAAGTATAAAAATTAAGGGGGTTGAACCACCTTCCTGAAACACCCGGTATACTGTTAAAATTTTTCTAACTGGCACTCGGGGAATGAGGCGAGGGGAAGATATTTAAAAGTGTGTGTTCAGAACTTCTATAGGCGACCATGCGTTCCTCGCGTTCTTGTCAGGTGACAATTGGAAAAAATCGGACAGTAATAACCTTGACTAACAATTGGAGGTATAACTTTATTCACTAACTTGTGTTCAGCTAATAAAACTTACCTTTAAGAAATGATCAACATTCATCTCATTACAGGGCGTATCTACTATACGGGCTGCTAGTCGTATCCCAGAAGCAGCATTTTCAAGAGCACATAATTCTTGTTTACTTAAATCAATAATATCCCCATTTTCATCTAAAATAATACATTTGAAAATAAAATAAATATTGACCCATGATAGGTAAGGATCTTTTTTATAGCCCTCGCAATTACTATACTGCCCTACTACGCTAGAAAGCAGTAACTCCATTTGTCGCATAGCAGCGTTTTCAAAATATTACATCAGAGTTGACGACAAAACGTCGCTAGGCGACAAATGGAGTTACTGCTTTCTAGCGTAGTGGGGCAGTATAGACGAGCGCGCTCTCAAGTTTACGCTTTAACCTTCGTAAGGCAGGATGCGAGCAAGTGAGAGGCACAATCGTCTATAGTAAATGCGGCGGCTATACGAGATTTGCTTTGTTTGGCCTATTTTGTTTTTTGTTGTTATCCAAGGCCACACGCAAATAATAGTATATTAAAGTACTAGTTTCATTTATTTAAAAATATGTGTTTTGTTGCGTTTACAATGTCGAGTCACAAAAAACATTGTTTTTAACCTTGTCCGCAGTTTAAAGCCATACAATGTTTCATATTTGCAGTCAAAGAAAAAGTATAGTCTACAACACTTATGGAATAGTCATTCAATATTGTCTATTCCATACTAGTTATAGAATACCGGGTGTCCCAACTGTATTTACCCAGCGATTGTCTCGAAAACTAAAAGAGATAATCAAGTTCCGCGAAAACCATCTTAAATTAGACAACTTAAACTATCGTTTAGCATATATTTGATACTTTCAGCTCTTAAAATGTGGACAGGGGGGCATGGGGGGGACTTTTGTTAATGAAAAGGGGGGTCGTGTGATACATAATTTTAAATCAATAAAATTATCTATTGGACTGTGTATTTTTTAATTTTCTAAACAATGTTTTTAAGGTTTTGATTTTTTAATTTTTTATGCTAAAAAATGCGATTTTTTAAGTTTTTTTTTTTGTAAATTTTTATTTATGTTAATTAAAATTAGTTTAAAAGTATAATTTACGTTTTTTCATCATGAAATTAGTAATTTTTAAAAAATTGTTTGATTTTTTAGAGAAATTTTGACAAAAATACCCATTTTCAACCCTATTTTAAACCCAAAAAAAAAGTTTAAAAAAATTAAAAAATATATAGTTAAATGGAGAATTTTATAAGCATTAAAATGATGTATCAAACGACCCCCCTTTCCATTGAAAGAAATGTCCCTCTATGCCCCCCTGCCTACATTTCAAGAGCTAAAAGTATCAAATATATGCTAAAATATAGTTTAAGTTGTCTTATTTAAAATGGTTTTCTCAGAACTTGATTATCTCTTTTAGTTTACGAGAAAATCGCTGGGTAAATAGAGTTGGGACACCCGGTATACTATTCTATGAATATTCATTTTCTAATTGGCATAGGTTTTATCCCTTGCCCCCTAGGGGTATCAGAATTTTTAAATACTAACGGCCGTTGCTTCCGGAAACAACCAGGAATTCCACAGATATGTTGACGATTTTATCCTGCGAATTTGTTGCGGATGTTTTCCTGGAATATTCTGGAAATGATCTAGCAACCGCACAAGCACTAGCGTAAACATCTTCACGTTCACAGACTATCTGAAATAAAAATAATTAAAGTGAAGACGATACGGTTGCCCCGCACTTACTCGCGAAAATGTTTAAAAAAATTTGCAATTTCAATTATTTTGTATATTTTCCTTTCCCTAAAGTCCATATATTACGTAACGCGCCTAGGGGGGGAGGGGTCAAAGAAATTGTTACAGTTTGTGACAGGGGGAGGGGGGGGGTCTAGGTAAACGTTACGTAACGGAATTTAATAAATTTAATGTTTATTTCCTAAGCTTGGCAGATGTATTTTTATTTCAACATAAATTACTATTTAGTGGCCCATAATTCCCTTTTTCACACAAAAATTGACGAAACTATGCATATTTAAATAATATTGTAATCAGTAAAAAAACTGTTGACATTGATATTAAAAAAAAAAACTTACGGCCCTCTTCTTGCGTGATCTTGCCGATGAATCATCGGCGATGATACATTTTCGCGCGGAATTTGTACTCACAGAACACCAATGTGTGTACTATTTTGTGTACCTGTGCATAAACAATATACGTGTTATATGTGACACTCAGTGTAAAAAGAGGTACCTAGTATTGGTGGTGGTGTTGGTAAATGTGACATTTTGTTACACAGGGGGGAGGGGGGTCAATTTTTTTGAAAAATTGCGTAATATATGGACAGCCGCTAAGAAGTCATTCGTAACATAAAGATCTTTTTCGTCAAAAAATTTTGTCTGTCGGTCTGTCCAAGATATTTGTGACCACGATTACCGGAGAACGCTTTGTTCTAAAGACCTCAAATTTGGACCTCCGTAATGTTATGTATCTGTTTCATCTATTGGATCGATTTAAAAATCCATATATACACTAACTAACTATAACTAGTTTTTTTTTGCGATTTCTGAAAATCTATCTTTTTCGAGTTGTGTCACTTTTGAAGCAAGGGTGTGATATGTATTTTACTTTAAAGTCTTTAAATTAATTAATAAACGGGTAATGGGATTTTTTTGACGAATTCAGATTCAGAATAAAAAAATATATATAAAAAATAGGTTTGCCCTAACCAGGAAAGTGTTGCGTTAGCAAAAAAAAAATAAAATTTTTATTTGATTTTTTTTTTCGTTTCTCGACGTTTTATATCCAAAAAAGATTTTCGTAAAAAAGTCCAAACAATCTGTCTGTCTGTCAGAAATTTGTGAACACGATAACTTAGAACTCTGAGCTAAAAACTTCAAATTTAGACCATAGATTGCTTACCTATCTAAAGTTCTAGGGTGGGATTGTTTTTGGTAAAAATCAGGGTGGGCTCATAGGGTAAGGATGTAAAATGGGGTTAAGCTATTAAAAAAAATCAAAATATTATTTTTGTTTAAATGAACCTAGGTCACGGGGGAAAATATTATTTTGTTTTGACCTATAGTTATTACTTTTTCCGAGGAAAGTCTTGCCTTAGTCAAAAACACACGTTTATAGTTGGGCTTTATCAAATGATTTGGTCTTTAAAGAGGTTATTATATCAATGTTACGTTCATTTTTAGCTAGTTTTTAAAAAGAAAAATTTGACGAGACCAAATTTTTTTACTAATTAAAGTGTACTTTTTGAAGATTAAGTAAGTAAAAAGAAGGTAAATTATCTGTATCTCGTTTTTATACGATAAAAACGAAAACGAAAAAAAAAAACTAAAAAAGAACAGTCAGTTTTTTATACATAACATTTTCGGATGAATTCAAAAATGTAAAAAATTACATGGTGTTCCTTTAAGAAAAAAAACATTTATGCTACTTCCGGGGAAACCGGAAGTGAAACAAAAGTAATTAAATCCGCCATTTTATAGCCAATGTAAAATTATATAAATCACCAAAGTTTCGTTTTTATCGAAAGAAGATTGATCTTAATTTTTTTGGGAGGACATAAAAAAACTCACATATGTATTTGACAGCTGATTTTTACGTCAAAAAGTGAGAAAAAGTTTGTGCTAAACTTGAGGGAACTTACCACAATGGATTCATCAACACCAACACAGCATTCTTGCACCAATCGGGTTATGGAATGACACCTAGAAGGTGTATTATGTCTGCTGCATTTGATCGGCAAAGCCGCAACCGTAGCCAAATTTAAGTACAAATTGCACGTGTCAGTAGGGGAGGGGTTTAGGCCCGACACGGCCACCTTAAAAGTTTCCTCAGTTACTCTAGGTTCGAGTTTGCCCTTGATAGTTTGAAACTTTAGCTGTGTTAAGTTCTTGACTTGACCTATAATAAGTACGGGTGCGTTTTGAGGGTCAGACTTCGAAACTCCACTTCTGAAGATTAGTTTCACCGCCATATTTAAATACCTAAACAAGAATTATACAGGGTTATCAATAACTGACATGCCAACATTTAAGGTGATTCTGCATCCAAAAATATAAAAAAAGTTTCTATAAAGGTTGGTCTCAAAAAGTCCTCAAATGAGCTCTAATGGAGATACGACCCGAAGGTTTTTAATTAATAACTCTGGTACCCTTTAAGCTAGAGCGACGAGCTTTTGCATGTAAACTAGTATTAATAAGGGCAATAAGTTTATGTTATTATTTTTTTTTAATTTATCCAGTTGCGTCCCTAAACGGAAAAATGTATTAGGCTTAACACATTTTTGCTCCAAACTTTTTTATGTGTAGTTTTTTTCGATTTTTTGTAAAAAATATGGATTCCTTGAGTAAAAATACATAAAAAATGTCATATAGTGTAACACAGTAGGAGCAACCGTTTTCAAAACAAATGCAATTAAAAGGAAGTAACACAGTTACACATTTTAAGGTGTGAGAAATATAAGGAACAGGCTTGGACGGTGCTATAAGACGGGAAGAATAGCACCATTTCCGAAGGGCCAAAAACTGGGTGATCAGACTGTTTTAGTCATCAACTTGGGTGGATTTTTTTTTAGTCATCGACTTGTAACATGAGGATTGCAAATTTGGTCATGGGGGCCTAATTTGGTCTTGCCTTCACTAGGGTAAACTGTTTCAAAATCACCATATGGCCCTGCCTAGGGGGCATATCTTAGCTGGGCTAGCTTACGGTGCTTGCAACTTTTGATTTTTTGACACTAACAGTAATTTATTTGATCTTACTTTCAAAATATATTTTTTGCCATTTTTATTCGTCAAACACTAGTGCACTCTCAACCTATTTTTTAATCTCCCAAGTTTTTACTATTATGAGACTAATGACTAATGAAATAAATACTAGCCTATATTATATAAAAATTGAATGTTTATCACTTAATTAAATTTATTTAGTATAACCAAAGCAGTAAGATAAGCTTCTATAGGAGCCCATAGATAAGTGCAAAGCAAATGCAATATACAGGGTGTGACAAAATTTGTTATAAAGTTAGGTATTAAAATTTTAATCGAAATTTCGTGTTTTTGTTTATTAATAGCTTCCAAAACCGTTTTTTTTTTCTCATACAGTTCATTTTTAGCGATTTTTTAAAAAGCAAAATACAGGGTGTTCCCTGTTCCAGAACTCGAGTAGAGAAATTTTAGAAGTGATTCTACATACAAAAATATGAAAAAAAGTTCCTATAAAGGTTGGTCTGACAACGATCCCTAAGGGAGCTTCAGCCCTTCTGAGAGTGCCACTAAAAAAGAGTTTCTATTTTATATGTCTTTTACCCTATTAACCACAGTAACAAATTTTTGCACATGCCTTAACAATTTTATGTAACTTTTATTTGGTTTGGAAGATGCCCTAAAAGTTTGATAGTGGTGTCAGTTTGAAATGTTTTGGCAAAATTTGTTGCTTATCCCACACACTGATAGTGTTAAGTAGTAATGAGATAATGACGATTTTTGTCAACTGTAAATTGGTAGTGTTTATGATTTCAAAGTATTGAATTTACCTACATTGTGAAAATAAAGTACAGTTTGGCTTGACTCTGGGGGGAGGGGGCAATTGCCCCACCTCATGAGTATTGCAATCAGAGCCATAGCCATGGGGAGATGATTTTGTGATGTTTCAATCAAAAGAAACGTAACTGTTTAATCGAAAAGTTGGAAAATTTGTGCTTTACCCCCCCCCCAAATAAATTGCTTTTGCTAAAACGAGAATTTAGAAGCATTATATTGTATAGAATCCAAACTATCAGATTGTACTTGTTTTTTTTTAGATATTGTGAATCTCAACTTAAGATAACAAAGGATCCAAATTTAATAATACTGGCAAATATAAATGAGTATTTCTATTTATAAATTTTTCCCGAATATATCAACAAAAGATAGCATCTTTAAAAATCATTTAAGCAATTTAATTAAAGGGCAATAAAGTACTCTTGTTATTATTAAATACCTAATAGTTAAGTACCTAAAATATATTTACCGGTTACTAAAAAAATATTCTCAAACATCACTTCTCTACGACGAAATTTCTAATTTATTCTGTTTCTAACCCTACTATTTTTTTTTTTAAATAACGGAAAAAAACAATTTAATGTACGAGTCTCCGTCTAGCGACTATTTTTTAAATTTTGTTCAAGATGCGACATCTATAAATGAAAACATAAACGAATTTTACAGATATCTGCATATACCCTTACTAAAAAGAGAAAATCGTCAGGGCTAAAAAAAGAAAAGAATATAATCATATTTTTAATAATATTTGTTTTGTGATGAAAACATGGATAAATAATAAAATATTAGTTTTGAGAAAATATTTTTCTTGTGAAGTTCAACTTGTAACATTTCAAATCAAGTGATTTTTTTTTGTTTTCAGTAGTATGTTGTTATTTTTCAATACAATATGGCGGCTTCTAGATTTATAAATTGTTTCTTGCTTGTTTTATTAATAAATTTAAGCGCAGGTACTTCTATTTTAATATTTATGTGTATCTTTTTATTGTAATAATTGGTTCTTTTAATGATTTACTTATTTACATTACCTTATAATACATTAAACTTGTATGTCTGAACCATGTTCTTTTTTATTTTTAGGAGAAATAGTACGTAGACCACAGCTAAGAGAAGAATCTGAAGACGATGACGATATAACAAATGAACACGATCCAGGTGAACCGCCGCCTAATGTCTTATTAAAACATTCATACAATAGTAAACACAGCACTTACAAAACCTATGAGTGTTATTCATGTGATCCCCCAGACTGTTCTAACAAACAAATATGCAAAGACGCCTTACAATGCTGGAAATCTCATGTGAGATTGAGCAATGGAAAAGAAAGTGTGACCAGGGGATGTACCACAAAGCCAGACCAAGTTCCGTTGATGTGCTGGACCTCCTCTTCAGCAGTTCAGCATAAAAGGGATGCCACCGGACAGTATCAAATAGACTGTTGCACAGGGGACCTGTGTAATGGTGGAGAATTCCCTGAATTACCACCTTTGATGATTGAATCTGACCCTTATTCAGATCTATTTATCTATATACTTAAACTTGTAGGAGCTGTTCTATTGCCAATGATCCTTTTGGCTACAATAGGAATTATCGTTATTTATTTTATGAGACGTATGCATAGAAATAGGCTTTGCAATGAAAGTCGAATGGATCCTGACTCGTATTATGCATCTGACGATTTGCTAAGGGCAACTGCAGCAGGGGATAGCACCCTAAGGGAGTACTTTGAACATTCCATGACTTCTGGAAGTGGATCTGGTTTACCATTATTAATTCAAAGGACATTGGCAAAACAGATATCACTAGTTGATTGTATTGGAAAGGGAAGATATGGGGAAGTTTGGAGAGGAATTTGGCATGGGGAAAGTGTTGCTGTAAAAATATTCTTTTCCAGAGATGAGGCTAGTTGGTCCAGAGAAACAGAAATTTATAGGTAAGAATCTTAGTAAGATCTTACCATAAGATCTTATGTTAGTGAAAAGTATGCCTAAGAGGGCTTTAATGTATTGCAATCATGTATAATGAAATTTTTTATGAATTAATTTAACAAACTTTTGTTAAAATTTAAAGTTTTAAAATTCCTCCAATATTAGATAAAGGGAATATAGGAAAGTCCGCTGGTGAAAACTGTTACTTTGACCTTCTAGCGCAGTTGCCGATTTTTTTTACGGATTTCACGCTTAAGTTAAAAAAAAAAAACAAATATTATTATTATTATTATTTTACAGGTAGGCGGCATATCATATACGAAATAATTACATTGCCATGTTCTTCTTAAAATAAAACTTAAACTAACTAGTTTTAATTTCTAATAACACAGACAAAATCACAAAAATAAGAGCAGGGATCATAAAAAAGAGTTCCAAGCTCTATCAAGTCTATTTTTAAAACTGTTGACACTGGGTGCTGAAACTATATCTTCTTTGAGGGCATTCCAGTCATTCACCACGCTATTACTAAGGAAATGGGTTCTTGGAAGCTTTCGGCAAAAGTCTTCCTGAAGTGTATATGGTGTCCTATAGTTACTGGTTTAACAATTTAAAATGTTATAAAATTACATAAAAGCTCGTAGGTGCAAATATCACGCTCAAGATTTACAGTCTTTTTTTAAATAAAAAAAAATGTAAGAGATCCCTATGTCGCAAGCAAAAATTTTTACTTTGATGGTATATTTATAATAGTTTTACAATTTAAAATATGAAATGCAAGAAAGCTCTAGCGCTGCAGGCGAATTTTTTTACTCATTTAAAGGTTTATAGATCTAGGGTCCATCTTGAATATGCAGTAAGGGGCTGTCCATATATTACGTAACGCGATTTTTCAAAAAAATTGACCCCCTCCCCCCCTGTGTAACAAACTGTCACATTTACCAACACCCCCCCCCCCTGTGTAACGCGTAACAATATAAAAATTTGTATTTTTTTTTCTAACATATCTTGATACAGAATTCCGCATAATGCAAGACCGTAAAAAGACAGTGTAAAAATGATACATATTTATTATAATAATACATATAGCACTGAATGTACTTAAACGAAAAAATTACTCAAACTTTAAAAAAATATTCATAATCAATATCACACAGGGAAAAAATACTAGGTACCTCTTTTTACACTGAGTGTCACATATAACATGTATATTGTTTATGCACAGGTACACAAAATAGTACACACATTGGTGTTCTGTGAGTACACATTCCGCGCGAAAATGTATCATCGCCGATGGTTCATCGGCAAGATCACGCAAGAACAGGGCCGTAAGATTTTTTTTAATATCAATGTCAACAGTTTTTTTACTGATTACAATATTATTTAAATATGCATAGTTTCGTCAATTTTTGTGTGAAAAGGGGAATTATTAGCCACTAAATAGTAATTTATGTTGAAATAAAAATACATCTGCCAAGCTTAGGAAATAAACATTAAATTTATTAAATTCCGTTACGTAACGTTTACCTAGACCCCCCCCTCCCCCCTGTCACAAACTGTAACAATTTCTCTGACCCCTTCCCCCCCCCTAGGCGCGTTACGTAATATATGGACAGCCCCTAAGGGGAGGGGAAAGGAAAATTTCAACTGAAATTTCGATTTTTATTTATTTTTAGTACTATTCTGATCCGTCACGAAAATATTCTGGGCTACATTGGCTCAGACATGACATCAAGAAACTCTTGTACTCAACTCTGGTTGGTTACTCATTATCACCAACTTGGTAGCTTATATGACTATCTCAACCATACTGCCTTGACTCACCAGCAACTACTCAGGTTATGTTTGTCCATTGCCAATGGTTTGGTTCATCTGCATACTGAAATTTTTGGTACACAGGCAAGTATTTTTAAGGCAACAATAATAGGAATTCAAAAATACTTAAAATTTGGTTTATATCCTAAATATGACATGGCTTTTGGCGGACATACTTAATATGTCCGTCAAAAGCCAGCTCGGCCCGAGTACAGTACAGTTGATTTCAACAAAACTGGAAAAGTGGGGTTAAGTAAAATTTCATGTTTTCCATAAAATTTAGTTGTGTGAATGTGAATTATTTAAATGGGGTTATGCCTGTTTGAAAAATAAGGTTAGTTTAACCATGTCAAAAATCATATGTTATTCTATGCATTTGTGTTTAGTAAATACTATTTGGATATTGAAGCGTATCTCTATTAATTACTGTATTTCTGCTCTAAAATATCCCTATTCTAAAATGTCTATTATTAAATCCCCTTATCAATATATTTTGTATCTAATAAACTTGTTTTAAATACCTTTATTTTTAAAAAACACTACTAGTATATTGGTCTCCTACAACTAGGTATTCCTCATAGTTCCTTAATTTAAAAATTATAATTATGGGTTTTACACCAGTATTCTTCGAGTATTCTTGTTTTTTTGCTTTATCTCTCCCAATTTTAAAAAAATAAAACATTTTTTTACTTTGACAATGATGTGGCAATAACAATATTGACACTAAATTTATTAACAAGTAAACAAATATTTGTCAAATGTAATTTTTATTTTTATAACCCCACTTTTCCAGTTTTGTTGAAATGAACTGTACAGTACAGTACTGTACAGTTTATAATTAAAAGTTTCCAACAAAAAGAACTGAAAATTGTACTGTTCCACAGCACTTACTTTTTTGCGAAAATGTGCCAATAATTTTTAGGATGTTTCTATTCTTAAACTTAGTTTGCATTTATTTTCGGTGATCATTAAAAAGTGACCCTTTCCCTCAAATATAAATTCGCCAAAATTTGCAAAAAAAATCTACGCCCTTTTGTAATTTTTACGGGAAATATCTAAAAATATACTGGGTGTTCCATTTAAAAATCAAAAGTAGGGGTCGTTTCCGGTTAAACCGGAAGTGAAAATAAAAATTACGTTAGGTGATACAATTCAAAATATGGTCTTAGGGGTCGTCCATAAAATACGTCACGCAAATTGACCAAAATTCATACACTTCATACCCCGTTTCTCGCGTTATTAAAGAATGTAGAGATTTCTGGGGTAGCCAAAATATGAAATCTCTACATCCTTTAATAACGCGAGAAACGGGGTATGAAGTGTATGAATTTTGGTCAATTTGCGTGACGTATTTTATGAACGACCCCTAAGACCATATTTTTAATTGTTTCACGTAACGTAATTCTTATTTTCACTTCCGGTTTAACCGGAAACAATCCCTACTAAAATACATCACGTAAATTGACCAAAATTCATACACTTCATACCCCGTTTCTAGCGTTATTAAAATATGTAGAGATTTCATATTTTGGCTTCTTCCCTACATCCTTTAATAACGCGAGAAACGGGGTATGAAGTGTATGAATTTTGGTCAATTTGCGTGACGTATTTTATGAACGACCCCTAAGACCATATTTTGAATTGTTTCACGTAACGTAATTCTTATTTTCACTTCCGGTTTAACCGGAAACAATCCCTACTAAAATACATCACGTAAATTGACGAAAATTCATACACTTCATACCCCGTTTCTAGCGTTATTAAAATATGTAGAGATTTCATATTTTGGCTTCTTCCCTACATCCTTTAATAACGCGAGAAACGGGGTATGAAGTGTATGAATTTTGGTCAATTTGCGTGACGTATTTTATGGACGACCCCTGTAAATTTGATTCTTTTACCCCAAGGAATAAAAAAATTATTGGGGCAAGCCACCTTTTAAAAACTTTTATAACCTCTATAATCTATAACTTTTAATTTCAGGGTAAACCAGCCATTGCTCATAGAGATATTAAAAGTAAAAATATATTAGTTAAGAAAAATGGTATTTGTTGCATAGCCGATTTTGGATTGGCCGTGACTCATTCTCAATCAACTGACCAATTGGATATTGGTTCAAATCCAAGAGTTGGTACAAAACGGTACATGAGTCCAGAAGTTTTAGATGAATCGTAAGTTAAAATACATATACTATATTATAGAGGTATAATTTTATGTAAAGCTATGGTTTCCTCCAAAAGTCGCAGTCGCTGACGACTGCGACCGGGTAGCCGCGACCAGGTCGTTACGGCCCTACCTGTTTTCCTCGGTCTCGCCAGTCGCCATTCTGTTAGCTGGCCATTTTATAAAGAGTTGTTTTTTTTGTTTGCGAGTTTATGCCTTTCAATCAGTATTAATATCTCTAAAAAGTCGGTTCTTTTAATGTTTCTGAATTATTAAGCGGAAGAAGAGAATCTCCTTTTATTATTACATAACTAAGAAAATACTGCTTCCAACAAAATCATACTTTCCCATATAGCTCTAGGTTCATTAAAATCAAAATCAAAACAAAATTCAAAAAAAAAAAAAAAATAAAAAAAAATACAAAAAAGTTTTTCAAAATAATTTTTTTTTTAAGTTTTCTTTTTTGTAAAACGAAAAATAAATAAAAAAAAATGTTTTTGAAAAAAATTGTTTTTACCCCATTTTACCCCCTTATCCCAATCCGATTTTTACCAAAAACAATCCCAGTCTAGAACTTTGGATAATCAACCTATGGTCCAAATTTGAAGTCTTTAACCCAAAGCAGACCGGCAGACAGATTGTTTTTTGATGGAATAAAACGTATATAAAACGTCCGGAAAAAGCAATAAAAAATTTTCGATTTTTTTTTACTAAAGCAAGACTTTCCTTGGGGAAAGTAAAAGGGTAAAAGTTGATGAGATGTTTCGGCTGAGAGAGGTGGAGGGATTTTAAGCAATTCTAATTGAGTGAAACAGTGAAAGACACTTGTCACAGTGCAAAACCACCTGTTTCACCGTCAAATTCGTGACGAATTAGTCGTGCGTCTGCTCCCGGAGCGGTCAAGCGACCGGCGACCAAACGAACGGCGACCGGTAGTTAGTAGTAACAACTCGGCAGCAGCTAGGAAAACAGGGACATTTAAAATGCATTGCGGCTACCCGGTCGCAGTCGTCAGCGACTGCGATTTTTGGAGGAAACCGTAGCTTAAGAAAAGGGTTTGTGACTCACGCTACACGTAGCTTGAGGACGGAACCTATTTCTTCTAAAAACATTTACTTTGTACCAAAATAATCGATATTTTTAGAATATTTCTTTTAATTCCATTAATTCGCAGGATTGTGCAATTGATTTTTCCCCTTAAAGGGGGAAATTCCCCCTTAAAGGGGGAATTTGAAATTTTCAAATAAATGTTAACTTGTTATTATGCATAATATATCTGCACAATGTGAAGATATTCTGACCCACCACTGATTAAATGTATCAAACCTTAGTGACTAAAGAAATGCTTATTGTCTTTTTGAGTGGATAAAGTTTTACTTTAATAAATTGAACTGTTAAGTTTTAAAATAGGGTTTGTATCCATAGAAGTTGTTTTTGAGAAAACATAAAAAAAAAGTTTTAAGAATATAAAAACTTGATGTAATAGTCATAATGTTATGGCCACTTAGTCAATATTTCCAAAATATTTAAAATATAATTAAAAAATACAAGGCGTTAGTTGGCCATTTGCAGTAAAAAATTTCGTGACGTCGTTATGGCTGAACCGGTAAATTACATCGGCACTTAGTGCTACTAAAAGTGCCTATGTATTTAATTCTTCGCCGAAAAGTCAAAATCTTTGACCACGTTTTTTTCACATTTCTCGACGTTTTAGACCGTTCTGAGTCGAAATCAGTAAAAAAAAATTTTGCGTCCGTTTGTCTGTCTGGGTATAAACTCTCTAACTCCATTTCTACATGAGATATCGACTTGCGGTTTTTTGCATATTGTTTCTTATCGTATTCCGAATAGCTGATTAGATTTTGGGGGTAAACGATTGAGGCTAAGGGGGTAAAAATAGGGTAAAACTCATATTTTTAGCGTTTTTTGTTTATAATTAAGGCAATTATTATTGTATTTGGTTAATTTAGCACTTATATAAAAGATAATTTTAAATTGGTCAAAAAATGTTATAAACAACGTTTTCCTAAAACGCATTGTTTTCGAGATATTGGCGTTTAAAGCAGTAAAAGATTTTTTTAGCATATCTCACATATTTATAACCCGATTTCAAAAAATTATATTTTAAATAAAAGTTCTTTTTAAGCCCTATAAAAAATATTATATACAGTTTTAAAGATACAGAATTTAAAATCAAACAAAACACCTAGTTTGAAATTTGCAAACTAGATGGCTCTAGTGTGCAATAGTACCGATGTTTTGACAGCTACTTTAGTTCTAATTACTTAAACCCTTTTAAAACTCGACTATTTTTGAGCCCCAAGATTTTGTTGAGTTTCTCTGAATAATGAATGATGGTCTAAGTTCTTGGTATTAGATACAATATCCAATATTAACTTAATTTGACCAAAAATGTGAATAACCCCCTTTAAAAACTCGACGATTCAATTTTAAATAGTTTCTCTTCAATGGAGCTCTCTACAACTAGAATTATGAAACCAAAGACGTCTACCCTATCTCTAGCTCATTTGTATTACACTTTCCAGCCAACCAAATAAATACTGTATTTGTTTTTCATACAACAAATACAGTATTTATTTGATTGACCGGAAAGTGTAGCACTGAGCGGCACGAACGAACATAGCTAATGTGAATCTGTAGAATAAGATAATTCTATTAACATTTAGATGGCGCCAGTAATTTCTTTAATAAAAATAATATAGTTACACTTTTGGCCCGGCCAAGTAAATATTGTATTTGTTCAACAAAGAACAAATACAGAATTTGTTTGGTTGGGTGGAAGTGGGAGTGTATGTATGTCTTCTATCCTTTTTGGGTAGAACTTTTGTCCCTGTCTAATCTAACGGGAGAAATCGCCATTACTAAAGTATTTTTTTATTTTTAATAAAATTTGATTCTTTTTTAGAATCCGTATGGAAGTTTTCGACTCGTTCAAACGTTCGGACATTTATGCTTTGGGGCTGGTCTTCTGGGAGTTGTCCAGAAGGACGATCAGTAACGGCATTGCGGAGGATTACAAACCCCCCTTTTTCGACGTTGTGCCAAGCGATCCTAGTTTCGAAGATATGAGGAAGGTTGTTTGCGTAGACAATCAACGTCCCAGTTTGCCTAATAGATGGTCCAGTGATCCTGTAAGTTATCTTAACATACATTTCCCTCCATCAATTAAAAAAGAAATTATACAGTGAGTTAGACTAAATGTGACACCCAGGGTAATTGTGACATGTCCTGTTATAATTCTTCTAAACTAGTCTATATCCAATCCAACCCTGGCATTAGGTTTTTGACAGTATTAAATATTTCGCGTAAAATTTCGATTTGATTTAAACTTGTGTAGAAGAATTATAACAGGACATGTCACAATTACCCTGGGTGTCACAGGTGTCACATTTAGCCTAACCCACTGTAGTCCTAAATACAGCCTGTTTGAAAACTCGCGTACAGAATTTTGAGGGTATATTAAAAATCCTCTGGAAAATATGAAAAAAAAAATTCAAAAAAAATCCATCTTCAATACTAATTAAAAAGGAAGCTATTTAATCTGACCAATCCTGTTGCTGACGTTAAATTACCTACAAATTAGTTTTTCCCTACTTATTAGTAACTATGGTTGCATTTAATTGTTGACGCGTGCATTGTTTGAGACTTTCAACTTCACAATCTTTTCAGGTTATTATATTTTGATAAAACCGACAGAGGCTATCAAATATTCAATTTTTATAGGGTCACTCCACCCGGCGGTGTTTTTTTGACATTAATAAATATTTATGTCACATTAATCACCATATCAACCTACAGAATATGTACCTGCAATAATTAAATTTGCTTCCATAGCTACAAATTCAACTTTTAAAGGTAATTTAACATCAGCAACACTGCCTTCCTAAGCTGAAAGGTCATATCTGAGTGTGTTAAACCTATGTAGAAAGGACCTTTCAGCTTAGCACGGCAAAACAGTATTGGTCCACCTAAAGCGTTCCTATTTTTGAATTGAAAGATGGATTTTTTTTTACATTTTTTTCATATTTTCCAGAGGGTTTTTAATATACCTCAAATTTCGGTACGCGAGTTCTGGAACAGGCTGTATATAGAGCTTTTCGCGCCAGAACCAAAAGTATTCTAAATTTTATAAATAAAAAAATTTACATTTTATGTCATTTTTCTGGAACACCCTATATAATTTAACTAATACTCTACTATATTTTTTCAAAGCATGTTTATAAACAATATTTAATGCCAATGAAGGGTTTATTTATTGAAAAAAAGTGTACAAGGATTGTGAGAAGCAAAGGATTGTGGAAGATTGTCAGAAAGATTGTACAAAATTTGAATGAAGATTGTTAAAGATTGTGGAAGATTGTAGATGATTGTGAAGGATTCTGAAGGATTGCAGATGATTGTGAAAGAAATAGTTGTCAAGGATTGTAGAAGATTGTTGGATAGGTGTACAAGGATTGTCCAATAAATAAACCCCTCGATGCCAATATTTTTAATATTGATCTATATCGACTTTTATATAGGGCGTCTTACATTGTTTTACACAGCCTATATCTTAGTTATTATAAAGGATAAAAAAAAATGAAAAAAATAATCTTAAATGGCTGTAAAAACCTACCCCCTGTGACTCACCCCCTTAGAATTAAAACCAACATTTCTATTTTAAATAGCAACTATTAATATATTACACAGGCCCACAAAAAATTCGCCTAGCGTAGGGGAAAAAGTCTATAACCAAGCAAAACTTGAGTTTTCACCTTTCATCTTTCCGTAGCCTAGGGGAAAGAGTGGAACATTGACAAAAACTTCAATATCTAGGAAAAGATGCCAGCTTTTCCGAGCAAAAATAAAACACTAACGTCTACTTCCCACATTCAACTCGGTCTTTTGCGCTGTTGCCAAATTGTGCAATTTAATTTATCTTTGGTTTTTGGTTGTTTTGGTGTGTTTTTTGCTTTGGTTTTTGGTTGTTTTGGTGTTTTTTGCAAAAAAAAAAAACACAAAAACAACCAAAAACCAAAGATTTAATATATCTGCACAATTTGTCAACAGCGCAAAATACAGAGTTGCATTTGGGACGTAGACGCTAGTAAATAAAACCTCCTATACTAGTTTGAAGGCAGACTATTGATCGATCTGGCGCAAAAATCCCTATATTGCTGCTGGTTAGCAGGTTATTATTTTTTTATAACACCATTAGTTTACCTATTTAAATTGTTTTGATGTTTATTCTTTTTTAGATTCTTAGTGGAATGGCAAAATTAATGCGGGAATGTTGGCATCAGAATCCACACGTTAGGTTGCCTGCGCTTAGAATAAAAAAGACTCTTTTAAAATTAGCAAGTGGTAGTCTGATAAATGTTGATGACATGGAGATATGTGTGTAAGTTTTTACTAATTATTACAATTTTCAATATAGGTGTTGATATTTCCTATTTTGAATAATTTTCAACAAATTATAGGCAAAAAAGTTGGCACTAAGAAGGGTAATTTTTACAACGCACATCGCCCGTAAAATACCATTCTTAGTACCTGCGAAAAATATTGTTTCGTTAAGTTTAATTAATTAATAAGTACTTTTAAATTTAAAAAATCTATATTGGCAATATATATTTTTTTCAACATTATTTAAATTAGATTGGTATAGTATATTCTATAACTAGTATGGAATAGACAATATTCCGCGCGAGCGGAAAGTTTGTCATACGAGCCGGCAGGCGAGTATGACGGTCCCGCGACTGCGGAATGACTATTCCATACGTGTTGTAGACTATACTTTTTCTTCGACTGCAAATATGAAACACTGTAGGGCTTTAAACTACGGACAAGGTTAAAAACAGTGTTTTTTGTAAATCAACATTGTAAATGCAACAAAACACATATTTTTAAATAAAGCAATTAATATTATTTAATAATTTTATCAAATCAGTACTTAAAAAAAAAAATTATTTAATTTTAGCACATATTTACAAATTATAATGCAAAAATTGACGGTTATGTCAGATTGTTGTGACAGATATCAGGTTTAAATATTTAACAATTGATGGAGCAGTTTTAATTTTTTGAGCTAAATTGATAAAAAACTGGTCATATATTAAGAAATTTCATGGTAAAATATATATATTTTTGCTAATTTTGCTACAGTTTTCTTTACTTTCATAAACAAGAGATGGCACTACATGTGCCCATTCTAACACTTGATACGGAATATTCATATCGTATCTAGAGCTAGAATGGATTCATTCTGTGTTTAAAAAGTGTATGTATTTGCTTACATTCTAAAGCAGTCGTAGAAAAAGTAATTACTATTTGGAAAAGTCATCGATTCCGACTATTTCTATGCTGTACGTTTAAGTGCGCCACATAGGAAAACCATACTCAAAATAAAGAGCAGCAAACGTTTTTGCTCTATCTTTTAATTTTTATTTTTTTTTCTTGATTTCCTTTGAGTTGCTCAAGTCGTGACACTGGGAGTGATGTGCTCAAGTCGTTGAAGTGTTAATCATCACGGGTCGGATCGAAGTAGCCATACCGGGGGCATGCAAAAATTAGAATTAAAAAAAAAACTCTTTTTTCAAGTAAATGGACACTTTAAACTATTGTTCACCAAGACGAATGTCATGTCGACGCTGTTAATACTCAGTGAGTCACTCGGTCATGGTCCATGACTCATATATATGATCATAGAGAAAGACTTAATTTTTTTTTTTGAAAATTGTTTCCCTTTTCAAAAAACGAATAATTAATAAAAAAAACATATTATTCTTTTGAAAAGAGAAAAAAATTAAAAAAAAAAATTAAGTCCTTCTCCATGAGTCATGGATCATGACCAAGTGACTCACTGAGTATTAACAGCGTCGACATGACATTCCACTTGGTAAACAATAGTTTAAAGTGTCTATTTACTTGAAAAAAGAGTTTTTTAACATTCTAGTTTTTGCATGCCCCCGGTAATGGCTACTTCGATCCGACCCGTGTTAATTAATAATAAATGATTAAAAATAAGTTATTATGTATAAATTGTTTAAATTCTGATTACCAATGAAGTAACATCCTTTTGTGGCAGTTCTTTTGTTTTAATGAACCGGGGGCATCTAAAAATTAAAATTTTAAAAAACTCATTTTTCAAGTAAATAGACACTTTAAACTATTGTTTACCAAGCAGAATGTCATGTCGACGCTGTTAATACTCAGTGAGTCACTTAGTCATGGTTCATGACTCATGGAGAAGGACATATATTTTTTTATTGTTTCTCTTTTCAAAGAACTAATAGTTAATACAAAAATATTCTGTTTTTTTTTTAATTATTCGTTTTTTAAAAAGGTAAACAATTTTCAAAAAAAGTCTTTATCCATGAGTCATGGACCATGACTAAGTAACTCACTGAGTATTAACAGCGTCGACATGACATTCCGCTTGGTGAACAATGGTTTTAAGTGTCTATTTTCTTGAAAAAAGAGTTTTTTAAAATTCTAATTATTGCTTGCCTCTGGTAACGGCTACTTCGATCCCACCCGTGTTAATAACTTATCAAAGTTATTATTTATACATAATAATTTATCATTGATGACAAAGGAAAAGGGGCGAAACATTACAAGTTTAAACGCTGCCATTTACCCACCAATTCTTAAAAAATTTAAAATATATACTAGGTTTGATCTCGGATTCGGATTTATCTTACAAAAAAGAACTATAAGAATTTGTTTTGAGTAAAAAGTAACTAATTATAAAACAAGATATTTTTCATCTTTTATAAATTTAGTGGAATTAAATTAATATTGCTAATATAGATTTATTTTTAGTATATTTAACATATTTTAAATAAGTTCTATATTTTTTATAATCCTTAATTTAAATCTTCCTTTATTTTTTAATGTGCCAAATTTAAACTCATATTTTTATGCAGTATTAAGTTTTAATATTAAGTGCCATTTTATTTTTAACCTAAATTTATATATTTTATTTTAAGTACCTAGCTCGGTTGTATTTTAAACATGTAATCGAAATGAACACAAAAATAACGCTAATGTATACATGTAAGGGATATCCATAAATTTTTTCACACTTTTAAAGGGGGTGTTCAAAAACGTGACATGATAGCCTGCATAGTTTGACACTCGGTAAGAAAGCTACGACGAAAGGGGGAGGTAGCAGCAAAAAAACGCTTCGATTAAAGCGAATTCAACGTGAACGTATTTTTAGTTAGATTTTATATTCAAGTATATTGCTTACTCATTTTTGCTGATTTTTTTCGATAGCTTTTAAACCGTGTTTCAAACAATAGTATAGGGGGTTTGAGTAATACAGTTCATTTCAAAAAAACTGGAAAAGTGGGGTTAAAAAAAATTACATTGTGAATCATCTTTCATTTGACAAATATTTGTTTACTTGTTAATAAATTTAGTGTCAATATTGTTATTGCCACATCAATGTCAAAGTCAAAAAATGGTGTATTTTTTAAAATTGGGAGAGATAAAGCAGAATAACAAGAATACTCGAAGAATACTGGTGTAAAACCCATAATTATATTAGATAGTAGATGGCTGGATTAGGGTTATTTATAATAAAAAACGTTTTTTTACTAAAACTGCCGACGTTTCGTTGGCTTTATTCCAACTTCTTCAAAAGGCACAAGTAAGTTACGTTTTCTTCGTTAAAATATAACAATAAAGGATTGAAATAATAAATATATAATACATAATGGGTATTCGAAATACAAGAAAGTAAACAAACATGTAGATAAGAAATTGAAATTATGTATTATATATTTATTATTTCAATCCTTTATTGTTATATTTTAAAGAAGAAAACGTAACTTACTTGTGCCTTTTGAAGAAGTTGGAATAAAGCCAACGAAACGTCGGCAGTTTTAGTAAAAAAACGTTTTTTATTATAAATAACCCTAATCCAGCCATCTACTATCTAATATTATTGTTGGGTTACCAAACCAAGCTTAAACCCATAATTATAATTTTTAAATTAAGGAACTATGAGGAATACCTAGTTGTAGGAGACCAATATACTAGTAGTGTTTTTTAAAAATAAAGGTATTTAAAACAAGTTTATTAGATACAAAATATATTGATAAGGGGATTTAATAATAGACATTTTAGAATAGGGATATTTTAGAGCAGAAATACAGTAATTAACAATAGAGATACGCTTCAAAATCCAAATAGTATTTACTAAACACAAATGCATAGAATAACATATGATTTTTGACATGGTTAAACTAACCTTATTTTTCAAACAGGCATAACCCCATTTAAATAATCCACATTCACACAACTAAATTTTATGGAAAACATGAAATTTTACTTAACCCCACTTTTCCAGTTTTGTTGAAATCAACTGGACACAGGGAAAACATTTATTTTATGTTTTTATTATTTTTACCATCTCATCATCTTATTTTTTTCCTAAAACGTCTAAATCATCTTATTTTTT